>JAODAL010008074.1:0-120576 GCA_025379985.1 Phyllomedusa bahiana
TGGAGGTGATTCAGTGATTGGTTTGGTCTATAACACCTCTCTACAGTACAGTGTGGTACTGAAAGTCCTGTACTGCTTTTTCATTTATAGTGAGGTGCATGCAGTGATTGGCGGTTAGTATCCCTCTCTCATATAGTGGGGTATAAGCCCTTTTCTGCTCTTCATGAAATTAGTGGGTGCATGCAGTGATTGGCGGTCGTACTCTTCCTCTGTCATGTGGTACACATGTCCTGTACTGCTCTTACAGTGCCAGATAGTGGTCCTTTGGGCACCGGGTGAGGGCCCTTTTTTCTTTTTTTCTACCCATTGTGTATAAAGTCCCCCCAAAAAGAATCCCTGTCCTCATTATAAAAGTGGATTTCCAGCTTCCAGCAGTTTTTTCTGATTTTATATAAAGGAGCGCTTTAATTGGGAAATTGTAGTGTAATTTCTTTTACCCCTTTTGTATTATTTTTGGTAAATTTGGGGGTTTTTTGGCCCAATTTCCCCAGTTTTCCCCATAGAGTTATGATTCACAAAAATATTTTTTTGGGAAACCCAATTAATATTGTATGCTGAAGGATGTATCTACTATTTTTCTATCTATCTATTATCATTTATCTATGAACGTTCAATCTTAACCCATCAATCTATCACGTTTCAGATCTACAGTTTTAACATTATTTGCTGTCCTTCATATCTATCTCATCCTAAAACTTTTTATCTATCCGCCTTATAACTGCTTGTCATATTTCTCCTATTTATCTAAATATCTATTTATATATCTATCTCATATCTATCTACTATTATCTATCTATCTCATTCTATCTATCTATCTATCTATCTATCTATCCTCCATATCTTCTACTATCTCAATCTATCTACTATTATCTTCTATCATCTCCTATTATTACTATCTATCTATCTATCTATCTATCTACCCCTAATCCTAACTAGTATTATCTATTGGCTTGAAAAGGTCTATTCTGACCTAAAAATATCAATAAAAGAAAGAACAAGAGAGTTGGCAGAAACCCCAGAGATATTTGTGTTCCCCCAAGTAAAAAAAAACTTTTCACCTCCTGAACAAAGCAAAATCAAAACAGCAATGTATTTGGTAATAATTTTATATTGTGGTAAAAAAAACCTTTAAGGTCTAATATTTGTCAATAACTAATCTTAAACCGGCATAAAAAGGGGCCCGGGTTGTCAAGTCAACTGTACAGCGCTGTAGAAAGTTTAGTGCATGTGTCCTATTCATTAGGATTGGACCTGTGCACAGAACCTGCTGGGTTGCACAGTTGCCTTGGCACGCCAACTGCCCTCTATAAAGTCACATACTTCTCTCCACACCGTTTGAACATGGGGGAATGGGGGAACTGCTCATGAGAGATACTGCACGCCGCCTCTCGGGGGTTTTTAAATTTTTTGGCCAGTGCGTGTTTTGGTATCTATACTTTATTTGTTTTTCACATTCTCAAGCCAAAGTTTCCACTTTTGCCATTAAAGACACATCAAAAATCCCGCCTCGCTGCCCCCCCGTTTCCCGAAGATTTTTTGCCCTTTCCTATCTGTCAAAAACTGTAAATTTTTTTCCCTCAGAAGTTTCAGCCATTAAATTCCCCCCCCAGGGTCCAGTTTTCTTATCTCTGTATTGGAAAACTGGAAAGTAATATGAACAAACAAGGAAGACAGTTCAAAAGAGCAAACCCCCCAAGTTTTAAGTGGAAAAAGATGGCCTTTTTCATGAGCAAACTGCAAGAAACGTACTGTGTAATACTGACATGTATGTCCACACCTGTGGTAATGCTGAAGGGGTGTAATTAAATTAATACTGAAATATACGGGGAATGTCATGTAAAGTAAACCTTACTATGCAGAAGGGGCATGTAAATAGAATAATCAATATCATTACACATAATGTAAATTAATGCCGCAATATACAGTGTCAATATACATCCCCCTGATGGGAGCTGCAGGAAAATGCAGTATACAACTGTCCGTGTTGGCCAAGCAGGGCTGCAATAACATTTTCCATTTGGCTTCTTCAAAAATTTCAAAACTACATCTATCCGGGTGATGCTACAGGGGTACTACATTTTCAAGTGGCCCTCTCAACGCTGCAATACTACACCTGTCCTATAGGGTTCGCAGGACTGGGAAAAAATACTGGGATCTGTGGCCCGTAGTGGGACAGCAACACTGGGAAAACTACACCGGGGCCCCCGAGGGGGCCTTTTGAACTGCAAATTTCTACATCTGCCCCGTAGTAAACGCTGCAGGGGTCAAAAGCTAAAAACCCGGGCCATTTTTTGGTACTGCAAAGGGGTGCAAAGGGTACATATGTCCATATAAGGGGGCAAAGGGCTACAATACTACATATGTCCAATAGTAGCGCTGCAGGACTGCAATACTACTTCTGTCCTATATTGGCGCTGCAGGACTGCAATACTACATCTGTCCTGAAGTAGCCTCTGCAACACTGCAATACTGCATCCCGTCCCAAATAATCTCTGCAACACCCGCAATACTGCATCTGTTTCCCAAGGGGCGCTGCAGAGCTGAAATACAAAATCCCGTCCCCGTGGTTTTTTCTTTCAGGACTTTCAATACTACCCAAAAGTCCTGTAGTGGGGCTTTAAACTTTCCCAAATTTTACAAAACTGTCCCAAATGGGGCCCGCAGACTTTCAATACTACATATGGGCCGTAGTGGGGCTTTTTAACTGCAATTTTTTACATCTGCCCATAGTGGCGCTGCAAGGGCTGCAAAAAAACAAAATATTCCTGTAGTGGAGCTTTACCCAAATGCAATTTCCTTTCATCTGTCCTATATTTGGGGCCCCAGGACTGCAATCCGCATATGTCCGTAGGGGAAGCTTTACAACTGCAATTCTACATCTGTCCTATAGTGGTGCTGCAGGACTGCAATAAATACATAGTTTCCCGTAATAGAGCTTTAAAAAAACGCAATACTACTTCTGTTTCCATAGTGGGGGCTGCAGGGCTGCGATACTATATCTGTCCAGTAATGGCGCTGAAGGTCTGCAATACTGCATATGTCCTATAGTGGCGCTGCAGGGCTGCAATACTCCATCTGTCCTGTAGTGGTACTGCAGGACTGCAATACTCCATCTGTCCTGTGGTGGGCCCCTGCAGGACTCAATAAATACAAACTGTCCCCCTGGTGGCGCTTTCAGGAAAGGGAATCTACATATGCCCCAAGTAACCTCGCAACACTACAATTCTAAAATTCGGGCCCAATATTTTCGCTGCAAGGACTGAAATACTGCCAAACTGTCCTAAGTAGCCTCTGGGAAAAACTGGGAATACTGCATCGTCCCCCCTGGGGTTGGGCTGGCCCGGACTGCAAAAACTACATAAGGGCCTGAAGTAACCTCTGCAACACTACAATTCTACATCTGTCCTAAAAGTGGGGGCTGGGAGGACTTAAAAAACTGCATCTTCCTGAAGTTTCCTCTGAAAAACTACAATTCTAACCCTCTGTCCCCATAGTGTCGTGCAGGACTGAAAAACTGCATTTTGCCTGAAGTACCTCTGAAACACTGGGAATACTGGGAAACTGTCCTATAGTGGGGGGGTGCAGGGCTGAAATACTGGGATCGCCTGTGGTGGTGCTGCAGGACTGCAATACTACATATGTCCTGTAGTGAAGCCTTTTTCAACTTCCCAATTTTTTAACATCTGTCCATATGGCGCTGCAGGGCTGCAAAAACTACATATGTCCGGGAATAAGCTTTTTCAACGCAATAAAATATTTTTTTTGCAAAAGTGGGCCGGGAGGACTGGAAATACTGCAACTTCCTGAAATACCTCTGAAAACACTGCAATACTGCATCTGTCCTATAGTGGCGCTGCAGGACTGAAATACTGCATCTGTCCTGTGGTGGCGCTGCAGGACTGCAATACTACATCTGCCTTATAGAGGCGCTGCAGGGCTGCAATACTACATCTGCCCTATAGAGGCGCTGCAGGACTGCAATACTACATCCATCCATCCTGTATTAACTGATGAAAAGAAAATGTATGACCAGAAAAAAATTGTCCTACCTAATAAGAGACCAAAGCTGTGATGGTGAAACCGATCACTGCTATTGTAATAAGAAGGGCTGCCTTGATGAGTGCTCCCCTCGGCAGGCAGTTTATTTTAATTCCAAGCACTGGGGACGATGGTTTGTAATTGGTTTTGGGGTTTTGGGGGCCCCGAGAAAAGCCCTGTTTTGGGGGGCCCCTAAAAAATGTATGTATGCCCCCAAAAACATGAACCCCTTTTCCCCCCGCGCCCCATTCTAAATTTGGGGAACACTACCAGCAAACCCGGCCCGAGGGGGGGTTTCAGGGATGCGGGCACACTACAAGAAGTGGAGCACTTATAACACACTGTTCACTGGATTCCAAACGTGGGGCGCCCGGGGATTATGGACGGGCCAGTAAAAAAATCCTTTATCCTCTCCGCCAAACCCCCCGGGCCCAAACCTTTTAAAGGGTTTCCCCCTTGTCACGTTTAATTCTCACTAATCTCGGTCTGCAGTCATTATGCGGCTTTGTTATTCTGATTTCCTTCGATTGTCCCCCGAATATCCCCCGGGCCCTCCCTACTAAAACCAACATTACCAAACAAAAGTTTATAAGGGGAAATCGGGGTTTTCCCCCCCGGGGGATTCCCCGGGCGAGGCGGCGGCGGCGGCTCCTTACTCCACCAGACGTAATTGGCGCCGTAGCTTTTTAAATTTTGTTTCCTTTTCTTTTCCCTTTTTTATTTTAAGAGGGCAGGGGCAGAGCCTGGGGGTTTGCTATCTCCTTTTCCTCTCCCTTGTATTAATCGATCTAGTAAATTCATCACGCAATTGCTCTGCGCTCGGCACAGGGGTCCGGGTGTTCTGACTACTAGACTTATTGCCCTCAGCCCCTGTGGCAAATGACCAAGGTACCCGTCCTTGATTTGGAATGGATGAAGGTTTGAATGAACTGTTTGCTTTTTATTAGACTGGAAATAGATATATTATGTGTGATGTGGTGGGAATGATATGATAATGCTACAGGGATTACCATGTGCGCATAGCCACAGATGTGCGGGCTGAACTGGTACGTGACGAGGGGAGCGAAGCGGGAACCCAAAGGTCAGGGGGGGGTTTATTTTAAATTTTAAAAGGGTTGTCCACTACAGGATTGTTTTTTTTTTATTTAAAATCTTGCAAGAAAAGTCCTTTGTAATGTTCATTAAAATGTCTACCCATTCCTAGATATCCCCCCTTGTAGGGCTGCATCATTCCCCAGGTCCCTATAGCTCCGACCTGTTCTGTCTCAATTTATAGGCCCACAGGTTTCATTCTACGACCGTTCAATTTCTCCTAAAGGGTGCCAGCACTTTGCATAGCACAGACTTTTAATCTCTCCTGATAGGCTGCCGCACTGGTTTCTATCTCAGACCTTTCAAACTTCCTGATAGGCTGCCAGCACTGGTTCTAAAAGTACTACTGTTCAATCTCTCCCGATAGGCTGCCAGCACTGGTTTCTATAGCTACAGATTTTTGATCTCCCTGATAGGCTGCCAAAACTGGTTGCTATACCAAAAGACCTGTTCTATCTCTCCTGACGGCCCCCCAGCACTGGGGTTTTTTTGTGCAGATGATTCTACTGCAGCCTGTAAACCGAAAAAAGCCCCCAAATTTACAATGAAAACCAAGAAAACAGGACTGAGGTGAGATGAATCAATGTAGTGAGACAACCCCTTTAAAATTGGTCAATAGGAGCAATTTATTACCATGTACAAATATGTGAATGGACAATGCAAAGCTCTCTTTACAACCCAGGCCTGTCCTCAAAGAAGCAAACCAAAACGAAATGATGACTCAAAAATACTATATAAAAAATTTTCAAAAAAACCATAGTAAAATTTTTTAAAACAAAAAAACTTCACAAAACTGACACAATGTTTTTAATCACAGTAAAAAACAGTTAAAAAATCGTACTAGTAAAAAAAGGGGACAGTAAAGCCTTAAAAAACTGGGACAACAAACAAAATAAATTAAACCCCAATGCATCATACTATAAATTTAAAAAATAAAATATCAAGTGACATAAAAACACCCAAAGCCTGCAGAAAAAATATCAAAAAGTAAAAAAATAATTTCAAAGTAAAGTTAAAATCACCCAGGAATAAAAGACATGCACCCGCCGCAAAACCCCCCCCGATTTGGGTTTCCCCCCCCCTTTAGCTTTCTAAAGACCCCTTTTTTTAAAATAAAGGGTGATTTTTTTTTACTATTTAATTAAAAACTATGATCCCAATTTGAAAAATTTAAATTTTGGGTTTGTTGTCCCAGTTTTTTTAATTGACATACTGGTTCCCGCTTTTTTGTACTATGAAATTTTTTTTTTAACTGATTTTTTAAGCTGTGAAAAAAAACATTGGGGTCGTTTTTGGGGGAAAACTTTAATTTGTTTATAAATAAAGTTTTTTTATGGTTTTTTTGACATTTTTTTATAGAAATTTTTTGGGGCTTAAATTATTGTTTTTTTTTAATATTTTGGAAAATTTTTAATTGGTGCTTTTTTTTTTTGACCTGTTTTTCTGAAATTGGTATTAAAACCTGGGCTAAAAGAAGCGCCCTCTAACGTCTACAGAAAAAAAAGGCTTCACCAACCATCGCAAAAACGGATTTTTGGGAATTTTGCCCCGGGGGCTGTGAAATCTTTAAAAAAATTTGTAAAAAATCCACTGTAAAACAAACCCCTTAACCTAAAATAGAAAAATCCACCTGAATCCTATATTCTGAGGTCCGTTTTCCAAAAGGGGTCGTCTTTTTTTTCAAAAAAACCCCCTTAGAACCGTTCAATAATCCGTCATTTAAAAAAAAGGGGCCGTATTATTTCTACCAAATTAAAGTCCCACCCCCGGGGCCCTTTCCCCCCCCCCCGGAAAAAAAACCCGGGGTCCAAATTTTTAAAAAAAACCCCCCCCGAAAACCCCCCCCTTAAAAAATTAAAAATTACGGTCTTTTTTACGGGGTCGATTCTAAGTCGTAATCGGAAGCAGGGGTTTGTACCTCCCCGTTTTGGACCCCTGCCTTAAAGGAGCGGTTGAACAAATAAACAAAAGTTTAGGGGCCCTGGGGGGTGGAATCCCCCCGGGAACCAAACCGCAGGCAAAGGCGTAAGCCCACACCGGGGAGGGGAGCCCAATTTGGGCCCGGAAACCCACCAAGCCCCCGAAAAAGGGGCGGGAGGGTTCTTGCTGCGGCGGGGTCACCAGGTCACTACCTTTTTGGGGGGGTTGGGGGGCCTTGAAAGGGGGGGCCCAAAGGGGGGGCAAGGAAACGGGAAGGGCGGGGCGGGCCCTTGTGGTCTTTTGGACAGGCAGGGGGTTTCAGGAAAAAGGGCGGTTCTGGTTTCGTAGAGGGTTAAAAGACAAAGCCGGGGGGTTCGGGGCCCAGGCGGAAAAGGGTTTCCCGTAGAGGGAAAACGTAAGCAAAGCCCTTTAAAAAACCGGGAAAAGGCAAGCCCGGGGAACGCTCTGGGAAATATTTTTAAACCAAGGGAAAATAAAAAACCCAAAGGGGAATCCGGCAAGGGCGGGGCCGGGGAAGAGGCCCGGGACTTAAATAGGGAGCGGGCCCCCGGAAAATAACCAATTCCCCGGTGCACTCCCCCTTTTAAAAAACTCAGAACCCGGGGCCGGGAAACCGCCCTGGGGGCGGAGGCTACACGCCGGACGATAGCCGACAAGGGCAAGCGGGGCCCTGGGAAAGGGGAAACACTGGCAGGGGCTGGGGCACGGGGGGGACCCCCGAACCCTAGGGTGCTTGGGAGGGGCCCTTTCCCGGTTGGGACGGGGGAAACGGCCGGGGGGGCCTGGGGCCCCCGGGGACAGGGGGTCGCAGGGGCCCCCGTTACAGTACCCCCCCCCTTGGGGCCCCCCCCCCCTTGGGGGCCCCCCTTTTTCACTGGATTAAAGGGAACCTCTGGATGGGGCGGCGGTTCAGAATATTCCCCCTCCGCTCCCCAAGACCCTCTTCGGGCCCCCGAAACCCCTTCCATTCCACCAAAATACCCGCCTTCCCCAAGTCCTTCTCATGCCCGGGAATCCCCTTGCCCTCCGAAAGACTTTTCGGGCGCATAAAGCCACAAACGGGGCGGAAACAGCCTTCTGGGAAAAAGCGTTTTAAAGGAAAACCAAGGGGCTTCACAGGGAAAAAAAAACATGAAAATGATTTTGGGGAAATTTCCCCCATCACGGAGGGAGCCGGTTTTTGGGGTTAAAAACCCCGGGTTTTTAAATGCCGGGCCGGGTTGCCCTTTTTAAAAAGGGGCCCCCCGGGGGAAAAAACCGGGGAACCAAAAGTTTGTGAGAGGGGGGCCATCTTTTAAGCGGAAAAAATTAAGGGGAGAAAAAAAGAAATGCCACCCCAAAAATTGTAACCTGGAAAGAAAAAAAACCCGGGGGGGGGGAAATTCTTTCTTCTGTCCCTTGGGGTTTCTTCAGGCGGCTCTGGAACGCAGAGGAGCAGCGACTGACTTTCTTTGGGGGACCAAAAAAGGGGCCCTTTTTTCCAAATTTTTTAGTGCGTCCGCTTTGTCCGGGAAAGGGAGGAGGTTGCCAAGGGAGATTTTTGGCGGGGGGAAAATTCAAAAACCAAAATAAAAAACCCCCCTTTTAGGAAGGGGGGAAGGGAAAAAAACCCCCCGCGGAAAAAACCCAAAAACTCAAAGTTTTAAATAATTGAAAAATAAATTCTGGGGCCCCAAAAACTTTTCAGCAAATTTTTTTGGAATTTCTTTGGTGCCGGGGGAAACCGAATTTTCCAAAAAAAAGGTAGCTTTTCCCCCTTTTAAACCTTTTGGGTTTTGCCCCTTTTTTCTCCATCACCCCGTTTGGGTACTCGGGGTTTGATAGGCGGAAAAAAAAGGAAAAAAAATTTCCGACCTTTTTAAAAAAACCTAAGTTGTTTTGCAAAAAAAGGTCCCCAAAAACTTGGGAAAAAACGGGAAACCCCCCGGGTCAGGGGGAAAATTTTGTGAGGAAGCCCCATGCACCGAACACTTTAAAGGAAGGGAAAAGGGGTCCCCAACGAAAAACAGATCAGGCCGGGGCCAAAAAACGAAAGCGCCATTTGGGAGAATCGGTTTTTTACCCAAATAACGGGTTCCAGAGACGGGGGGGGGTCGAAAATTGTTCCAGGGTTTTTTGGGGAAATTGGGGGAAATTTTTGGGGGGGCCTAAAGGTGGGCCTGGGGGTTTGGGTGGGGTGGAATTTTTTGGGGGGCACGGGATAAAAAGACAAAAAGCCCTTAAAGGCCTTTCCAGTTTCGGGGCCCAAAAGGGGGAAAAAGGGGGGTATAAAATAAAAGGTTTTCGGGGTTTGTGAAAAATGGGGAAGGTAAAGTTAAAAAATTTTTGGGAATGGTGGACCAAAAGATTAGGGAAGGAAACCTTGTGATTAGGCGTGGGAAAGGGTTGGGGGTTAAAATTATTTTGGAATAAGAATTTAAAGGTGGGGGGAAGAGGTTGTTTTTTTGTGGAAAAAAATGGATTAAAAGGAAGGGGGGAAAGGGAAGGTTTGGGGGTTTTGGGTTGGGGTTTTTAAATATTGGAGGTTTTAGGTGGATTTTTTTTGTGGTTTTTTGGGAAAAAGGGATTTTTAGAAATAAAGATTTTTTTTATTGAAATTAAAATTTTTGGTTGAAGTGAATTATTGGGGAAAAAGGAAATTTTGTTTAAAAGGGGAACCCGCCTTTTTAAAGTCTTCCCCTTGGGTTTTTCGTAAAAACTGTCCAGCCCCTACAGACGGGGGAAATCCCCCTCCAGTGTAAAAGGGCCCTTTTTGGAATCCGGACGGGGCCAGGATGGAAGCCTAGCGAAGGCGACTTGGGGCTTAGAAAGACCCTCCCTCCCCCCCTTTCGACGGGCCACTGCGGGTTTGGGGCTTGTTTTTTTTGGTTTAAAAGGGTTTACTATGGGGCCCCCCATCGGGGAAAGGGGAGGGATGAACTGGCGATAGTATTGCAGAAGCCCAAGAATTCGCTGGATTGCCCCCCAAGCCCGAGGGGGGCCTGGCCACTGGCAACACCGTAAAACGTTTCCTGGATCCATCCTGGGCCCCTTGATCCGAGATAAAGAAAAACCCCAGAAAGGGGGAGCTCTCTTGAGGAAGAGGCATTTCCCCAGCTGGCGTATAGGGGGTTTCTCCCGGAACCCCTTTAGAAACCTGGCGAACATGGCTGCGGGGGGTCTCGAGGCCCAGGAGAAAAACACCAGGATGCCCCATAAAAGGTAGACCACCAGGCGGAGGTGTGGAAGGAGGTCCCGAAAAACGTCATTAAACCGACCCCTTTGAAAGACGGCGGAGCATTGCTAGTCCGAAGGGCATAAACCAGGTACTCAAAGCCCCCCCTGGTGTTGAAGGCCGTCCCCCACTCACCCCCCTTTGCGGATTCCGGACCAATTTGTGGGCCCCTCTCAGACCCAAACTTAGAAAAAATCTTGGCGCCCGCAGGGGGTCAAACATTTTTCCGAGATCAAGGGCAGTGGGGTAGGGGGTTTTTCCCACCTGATCTTGTTAAAACCCCGGGTTTTTTAAGCAGGCCGTAAGGAAACCGCCCTTTTACTTCTTTACAAAAAGAACCCCGCCCCTGCGGGTGACGAGGACTTGCGGATAAAACCCCCCCTGAAAATTCTCCGGATGTATTTGGGGTCTTTGCTTGAGTCTCAGGAAGCGTCAGAGGGTAGACACGGCCTCGAGGAGGGCTGGTACCCCGCAGTAGGTCGTTTTTGGGCAATCATTTTGGCCCGGTTTCCCGGGGGGAAGACTCTCAGTTTGGGCCTCTCAAAAACACACGAACTCCAAAATTCGGGCCGGGAAACCCGGCAATGGCTCCTGTAGGGTTGCACGAGAACAGGGAAAACACCGGGCGAGGGCCACCAAACAGGGGTCCCCGACAGTTGGGAAACCCCCAAAGAATCCCCCTTTTCCAGAAACCAGCCCCGGGTAGGAGAGGGAGCCGTAACCATGGAAATCCCAGGAAGGATCGCCGACGAGGAGCCGGGGTTCAGCACGTAAAAAGGAGACTTCTTCTTTATGCAGCGCCCCACAAAAAGGGGACAAATGGGCCCGGGGACGAACCCGGGTGGTGTCCCCTAAAACAAAATCCCCCCCTGACGGAAAGATGACAAAACGTTTTCCCCCAGGCCCTACCACTGGGAAACCGAAATTGCTTCACGAGGGACTGGTGTAAAAAGTTTTCCCGGGGGGAGCGGAGTCCCCGAAAACCCCGGGAACCTTTGGGGAAAGTGGGGCCAGTCTCTGTCCACGACCCGCACAGGCATCAACCAAAGCGGGAGCGGGGGAGGTTTCACCCCAGGGAAAGCCCCCCCCCACAGATTTCCCAGGTGTGGAAGGGCTCCCGCAAACCTTTTTGGGGCGACTGGGTGCTCTTGCTGAAGTCCCACCCTCCCTTCCCAAAGAAGCGTAAAAAAGACTTGGGGGCGCTAACCGGAAACAGTTTCCCCCGGGAAACGGGAGGTCTCGCGGGCCAAAAAACTCCTTAACTCGGGGTTTTTAAAAAAACCCTTTTTTAAAGGTTTGCACACAGTGCGGCCTCATTCCATGAAAGTTTCCGAGGCCAGGGGGAACTGTACCGCGAAATCCCCCAAAAGACCCCCGGGGCCCCCCGCGTAGGTTTTGGAGGGGGAGTCTCCGCAGAGGATGCACGGGCTGGTTCCCCGAAACCCTTGCGGAACTCGCTTTAGAAATGGGCTTAATCCGCCTCACTGGGGCGTTTCTGTCCCCCCTAGGGGTGTAACCCAAAGGGCCCGGGCCTTCCCGGAGAGGAGGGGATCACGAAAGCCACCCCTTCCCCACGTTCGGAAAAGGGGAAATGGCAGCCCATCAGCTCCACGTGCATATGCATTGGGTGATGAACCCCCCGCAAAAGTCTCGGGGCTCCGTCATAAATTGGACGGGAGCGACAGGCGGGGGGGAAACTTTGGGGGGGGCCCCCTTGGAGGGCCCAACAAAAAATTAAGGGGGGGGGAAGGGGGGGGGGGGGGGGCAGGAACAACCCCTGGAAACTGGGGCGGGGGAAGGGCCTTTTGGGGGGGCCCCAACCCCCCCTTGGGGTGCCTTGGGGGGGGGCGGGGGGACGAGGGGTTTTCTGCAAAAACATTTTTGGTTTGGGGAAAGCCCTGGGGGGGGGGGAAATTGGGGTGGCGGGGCCTTTTTGGACCGAGGTCCTTGGAAAGGGGTTTTTGGGCCCGGCCAACAACCGGCCCGGCCCAGGCAGGGAAAAAGGGCCCCCTTTGGGGGGATCCCCTGGGCCGGGTCCCCACTTTTACGGGCGGAGGTGGATCCACGGACCACCCCAGGCGTTTGGGGTAAGCCCCACCAGGATGGGGGTCTTAAATGGGTCCCGGTATTCACCAGACCCGCCGCAAAGCGGGGTGGTCCTTGCTGCGGCGGGAGTCCACCCCTTTACTACCACTGGCGGGGGCCTTTTCCTTCAGTGGCGCCAGGGTGCAAGGTACAGGAACGGCAGGGAGGCCCCCTGGGGGCGTGGGCAAGCAGGGGTTAGGGCAGGCGGCTCTGGTTCGTAGACGGTAGACAAACCAGGGCGGGGCAGGGGGCAAGGTTCGTAGACGGTTTAAAAGTAAGCAAGGGGCCCCCTACACAGGGAAAGGGAAGCAGGAACGCTCTTTAATACTTTCACCAAGGGAAAATACACCAAGGAAAAAGGCAAGGGGTGGCAGGAAGAAAGGGCCCGGGCTTTAAAAAGGAGCAGTGGCCCCGGGAATAACCAATTAAACCCGGGGCAAATGCCCCCCTTTTAAAACTCAGAGAGCCGGGCCCCGGGGCCCCCCCAAGGGGCGGGGGCTACAAACCCCCGGGGCCCGAGAGCCACCAAAGGGAGGACGTTGGGTGGGGTAAATGGACACGGCAGGGGGCTGCGGGCAAAGGGCGGACCCCCAACCCAAGTGCGGGACGGGCTTTCCGGGTGGGAGCGGGGGGAAAGAAGGGGCCTGCGGCCCCGGGGGGGGTCCAGGGGGTCCGGGTTTCACACGGAAAAGGTTTATGGGGGATTTTTAAGCAAGTTTTTAAAAGGGTCTAAAATTAGGGGGTGAGCGAAAAATATCGACAAAATTTAAAAACGGGAAGATTTAAATTTTGGTTATCCCGGGGTTTCCCCCGATGACGCAATAATTTTCAAAGAAAATCTTAACAATAATCGATAATTGGTTAAAAAAGCCATATTTAAGCCATAAAATTTTAGTAAATAGATCTATTTTTTCTCCGTGCTTTTTTCAGTTTTGGGGCCAATAGCACTTGCCGATAATTTGGGTTTAAAAAAATCAATTGCTATTCCCAAATTGGGGAGTTGTAAAACAATTTTGCGGGTTTGGAGACTGGAAAAAAAACACCAATTGTACAAAGGGTTTTATGAAAAAACTGTATTCCATTTTACCCCATTTTTTTCATGAAAATTTTAAAACACTGTCCCAAAGGTTTTGGGTCATTTGGGCTGTGAAAAACAGCTATAAAACCCGGGCCTTTGGAAAAAGAAATGTGGTTTTTTTAAATGGCATTTCTTCCCACAAATTTTTTTAAAATGGCTTTGAGGGCATTTTTAAAATTTTTTTGGGGGGCATGGGGCTGTTCAAAACCAAACTAAACCCACAGGTCCTATTGTAAAAAATGGTTTGGGTTTGGGAACAGGCATTTGTTCTTCCAAATTTTTCAACAAGGCCCCAAAGGGCCTTTTTTCCCAATTTTTTGGGGGATGCTTTCTATAAAAAAAAAGCTAAAACTAAAGGGCCTATTGTAAAAAATTTGGTTTGTAACACTTTGTAATGTTTGTAATACTACTTTCTTCTGGCACTTTTTAATCTGAGGGTCCATAAGGGCATCTGTGTGGGTTTTGGGGTCATGCTGCATTAAAGGACAAGCATAGTCAATGTCCAGTTCACTAAAATAGTGGTTTACATACTACTTTCTTCCGGCACTTTTTATTCTGAGTGTCCATCAGGGCATCTGTGCGGGTTTTGGGGTCATGCCGCTGTAAAAGACAGGGATAGTCAATGTCCTGTTTACTAAAATAGTGGTTCAAATACTTTTTTCTTCCGGCATTTTTTATTCTGAGGTTCTATCAAGGGTATCTTTGCTGGTTTTGGGGCATGCCGCTGTAAAAAAAAAATAGTAAAGGTCTTATTGAAAAAAGCTTATTTCCCGTGCCTCCAGGCCATCAAAATAAACAGCAATTATTGGGTGTCCACCCTCCTTGATCCACGTTCCAAATCAAAAGTGAGCAATTTCCTTCCACCCACACAAATTGACAGTAGAATGCAGGAATTTGAGACAGGGCTCATTGACCAACTGAGGACATCTGTTGCATCTTCTTCACCTTCTAATGTTACGATGTAACAACGTCAGTAACGTGACAGCAGGAAAATGGCATGCAGCCGTAGCAGGAGCAGCAGAAGCAAGACTGGAAAAATAGTTTTTTAAAATAGTCAATTTCTTATGGCTAATTTTTATTCTGAGGGTCCATAAGGGCATTTTTTGGTGGTTTTGGGGTCAGGCTACTTTAAAATGGATGCCAGGGGTGCCAATAGGGCAGTATTCCTGTCAGCGTCCGGAATCAAAAAGGTGCCCGGTGATATGTTAAAAATAGGAAGTAGTAATGGGTGGGGGCCCCATTTGATTTAGCGGCATGTGGACATGAAACGGTTAATAGATGATTGACGGCAGCCCTGGCTCTCACAGCACCCACTGTAGCTAGGGCCCTGCCAGCTGAACCTCGGCGTTCTCCATTGGGACGTTCTTGCCCGCCACCACATATATGACAAGTTGTTGGTCCCTGGTGCAAAAAGTGATAGGGGTCTCCTGCCAGTCACCATGTGCCATTTCCAATACCGCTGTCTTGTTTTGTGTCAAAGGGGCCCCATAGCAGCTGCTACAGCTGTGGCTACGCCGTCCTCATGTTTTCGGTTAGCCATTGAATGGAATGAATTATTTTAGCATATGAATTTTTTTCTGTGACTCTTGTTGCCTAATATGTGTTGCCTAAGATGTAGCACATATCCAGGTTACTGTTGTGGATGTTAATTCCAGCTTCTCCAGCCCTGTTTGGGTGTAACAATGAAGGTGTTGTTCCTCTCCCATAGACTTTAATGGTTATCGGCGATTATGGTAATCGGATATCGGCCCGAAGATTACAACAATCTGTTATCGACCCAATGACGATTATTGCCGTCATCGCTCATCACTAGTCTAGATGGTTTTCTTAAAAAATATAATATTTAAGGTTCCGGGTACAAGATTCTAGAGAGGGGATGTTGATCTGGGGATTTGTCCTAAACATAAGGTGTTTTTTTTCTAGACTGGGGTTTTGCCTTCTTCTAAATCAACACAGTAGGGTTGTAGGTTGGACTTGATGGACTTTCGTTTTTATCCAACTTCATCATCCAAGTAACTGTCTTTGAGGGTTAGATAGAACCAGCAACAATGAAGAGTGAATAGAAATTTATTGATCTATGCCTGTCTGTCTGCCAGGGATAGATAGATAGATAGATAGATAGATAGATAGATAGATAGATAGATAGATAGATAGATAGATAGATATGAGATAGATATGAGATAGATAGATAAATAAATAGATAGACAGACAGACAGATAGATAGATAGACAGATAGATAGACTGTCTATCTATCGATCTTTCTATATGTATAAATAGATAGATGAATAGACAGACAAATAAATTTCTTTCCTCTCCAGAATTGTTGCTGGTTCTAGCTCACCCTCAATGATAGTTACTTGTATGAAAAAGACCCAAGTCCATAAAGTCCAATTTATAACCCTACTGTGTAGATAGATAGATAGATCGATAGATAAGATAGATAGATAGATCGATAGACCGATAGATGTGTTTCTTTCAGAATATATATGCATTGATGTATGTGTACATATATATATAACATATATATATATATATATATATTATTATATATATATATTATATATAATAATATTTATATATATTTATATAACATATATATTGTTGTAGTTTAGATGTGGCTGTATGAACAGAATTGTCAGTGCGGTTCCCTTAGGTAAGGGAGTTACAATTAGCTCTTACTCATCTTAACTAGCATTTATTCAGAACCAAGGTGGACACAGATAGCGAAGGGTCCCTTTGCTGTAATGTATATGGGCCCCTAGTTCTACAAAAGTTCATCATAGAGCACCATGCCTTACACCTTTCTAATAATATTTCAGTAATTGTGACTTGTGTAAATCAGCAGCTTAGTTCTTTGCATACAAGCTACTGGACATCAGGATGCTGCTGTTGGTGGGCAGTGGGCTCCCTTGCCACATACTTGCCAACTCTTCCGCTTCCCCCTAGAAAATGGGATGCAGAAGAGTCAGGGCTTAAGCTTAAGCTAACTCCATCACCAGGTGGGCATTAAGGGTTGGATTTGGGGCATTCCCGGAATGAGGCTAAAAGCTCCTGGAGTCAGGAGATAAAATATTGCAACTTATGTCTCACCCTACAAGGCCTTGTGCAGTCGCAAATGTTGCACATATGGTATGTCCACCCATGCGCCTATAGTTTTTTAAAATTGGGGGCCGAAAGGTAGGGATCAACACAACCAGCAGAGGACCCTAGATATAAATCCCTCTTGTTCTGTACTAGGAATTGTGAGCTTATTCATACGTGCCAAGACAATCCCAGAAATTGGGCGGTTTAGGTGCGTTCCCATAATCTCAATGGTGAACCTAATTTATACTTGCAACCCTCCCGTTTCTTTAAGGAGACTCCTGGAAACTGGATTGCAAAAGGGGCGGAGGTTATGCAAATCCTACCACCAATGGGTGCTCCAGGTGGTTTGGGGCGATCTAAGTGGTAGGGCTAAAATTTTCCAGAATCGGGAGACAAAAAGTTGGCAAATACGGCTTAAATACCCCAAATTTTGCCTTATGTTGACACTATGCTCTCCAACATACAATCTAATAGACAGGATAAATCCATTACATGACTACATGTTAAATGGAAAAACGCTGGGTAAAAGTGACTGGAGAAAGACTTGGGAATCCTGGTGGACAGTAAACTTAATTGTAGCAGCCAGTGTCAGGCAGCAGCTGCCAAGGCAAACAGGATCATGGGTTGTATTAAAAGGGGCATAGAGGCACATGATGAGAACATTATTCTCCCATTATACAAGTCACTGGTTAGACCACACATGGAATATTGCATACAGTTTTGGGCACCAGTGCACAGGAAAGACATTGTAGAGCTTGAACAGGTACAAAGGCGGGCAACAAAAATAATAAAAGGACTGGGTGGACTACAGTACCCAGAAAGATTGGCAAGATTAGGGTTATTTAGTTTAGAGAAAAGACGGCTTCGGGGTGACATGATAAATATGTTTAAATACATCAAAGGTCAATATAGAGATCTCTCCCAAGATTTATTTATCTGTATCTAGAACAAGGGGGCTTCCTCTACGTCTTGAGGAACGAAAGTTTATACATAAAAATAGAAAGGGATTCTTTACTGTTAGAGCAGTGAGACTGTGGAAGTCTCTGCCAGAGGAAATTGTCATGGTGAATTCACTGACAGAGTTCAAAAAGGGTCTGGATGCATTTCTGGAGTGTAATAATATAACAAGTTATAGTGACCGGGATTCTGGAGAAGGGTCCGGATACATTTCTAGATGTTATATAACAAGTTATAGTGACCAGGATTCTGGAGAGGGGTCTGGATACATTTCTAGATGTAATAATTAACAAGTTATCAGTGACCAGGATTCTGGAGAAGGGTCTGGATACATTTCTAGATGTAATAATATAACAGTTTATGTGACAGGATTCTGAAGAAGGGTCTAGAGACATTTCTAGATGTAATAATATAACAAGTTATAGTGACCAGGATTCTGGAGAAGGGTCTGGATACATTTCTAGATGTAATAATATAACAAGTTATAGTGACCAGTATTGTGGAGAAGGGTGTCTGGATACAATTTTCATAGATGTTAAGTAATATAACGAGTTATAGTGACCAGGATTCTGGAGAAGGGTCTGGATACATCTCTAGATGTAATAATATAACAGGTTATAGTGCCCAAGATTCTGGAGAAGGGTCTGGATACATTTCTAGATGTAATAATAGAACAGGTTATAGTGACCAGGATTCTGGAGAAGGGTCTGGAGACATTTCTAGATGAAATAATATAGCAAGTTATAGTGACCAGTATTCTGAGAAGGGTCTGGATACATTTCTAGATTAAATACTATAACGAGTTATAGTGACCAGGATTCTGGAGAAGGGTCTGGATACTTTCTTGATGTAATAATAGAACAAGTTATAGTGACCAGTATTCTGGAGAAGGGTCGGGATACATATCTAGATGTAATAATATAACAAGTTATAGTGACCAGGATTTTGGAGAAGGGTCTGGACACATTTCTAGATGTAATAATAGAACAAGTTTTAGTGACCGGGATTCTGGAGAAGGGTCTGGATACATTTCTAGATGTAATAATATAACAAGTTATAGTGACCGGGATTCTGGAGAAGGGTCTGGATACATTTCTAGATGTAATAATATAACAAGTTATAGTGACCAGGATTCTGGAGAAGGGTCGTTGATCCGGGGATTTTTCCGATTGCCAGTTTGGAGTCGGGAAATAATGTTTTCCCTAAATGAGGACAATTGGCTTCTACCTCATGGGGGTTTTCCCGTCCTCTGGATCAACACTTTAGCAGAATGGGCTGAATTGGATGGTCGTCTTGTCTTTTTTTTCAGCATTACAAACTATGTAACGATGTAGTTGGAAGCTTCACTTTGCGTCACGGTGGGCCACCATATCTACTAGGCCCCTTGCAATAGCTTGGGTCTCAGAGGTGATATGTTGACTTCCATTGGGATGTTCTTAATCGGAATCAAAGCTGAGTTTATTGGGCTCCTGATAATTTATAGTAAAATGAAGTGAAGTTGTCCTTATTTCCAGGGTTGTGCTGCAGACGCCGGGGATGGGAGGATGTCGGTTGGCTCCTCTCCAGCACTATATCACATTATATATTTATTTATTGTACTGTAAATTGCCAGGGAACCACTAGTGACAGATGTTATCTCACACAGACGTGCACGGATGGCAGATGCACATTCGGAGATGTGATGTACGGTAATTAAGGTCGCATGGTTTAGTAGTATTGCCGGAGACAGAACACATACTAGTCTGAAGATTTACTGTGTTGTGCACAATTTCAAATCTAAGGCAGAAACAATTTCATGTACTATAAAAATGCAATTTGTTTTCTCCTTCAGGAAGCAAGGTAATAGTACCTGGAAGGGAATTGTCAAGCACCGTCCCATTGTGACTGTTGTATGGAATGTAAATCCAGGATATTTTATCTGTTGTCTTAAGCAGTGACCAAAATGGATTGTAGGAAAAAGGAGAAGGGAAACCAAGCGACAAAAAACTGCTTGGACGTTATATTCATTGGTTGCAAAGGGACGAGGATTGGCTTTTTATCTGATATTTTTTGGGGGGTACATGTTGCGGCTGTTAAATGGGTTGTGTCTAGTAGACACTTGCTATGGAAGACTCAGGCCATCCATGTATTAGATAGACTACAATGTAATTAACATTAATTAAAGGGGTTGTCTCACTACAAGGATTGCTGCTGTTTATGTTAAAGACCTTTCAAAAATAAGTCCCTTTGCAATATGTGTCCATTAACAGTGTCCTACCTATTCCTAGATATCCCCTCTTGTATGGACTGCATCAGCTCCTCAGGTCGCTATAGCTACAGACCTGTTTGATCTCTCCTGATAGGCTGTCAGCACTGGTTGTTATAGCCACAGACCTGTTCTATCTCTCCTGATAGGCTGCCAGCACTGGTTACTATAGCTACAGACCTGTTCAATCGCTCCTGATAGGCTGCCAGCACTGGTTACTATAGCTAGAGACCTGTTCAATCTCTCCTGATAGGCTGCCAGCACTGGTTACTATAGCTACACACTGTTCAATCTCTCTGATAGTGCGCCAGCACTGGTTACTATAGCTACAGACCTGTTCGATCTCTCCTGATAGGCTGCCAGCACTGGTTACTATAGCTACAGACCTGTGATGTCACGGTACTCTCATTTGTGATAGGCTGCCAGCACAGGTTACCATAGCTACAGACCTGTTCGATCTCTCCTGATAGGCTGGCAGTGCTAGTTACTATAGCTACAGACCTGTTCGATTTCTCATGATAGGCTGCCAGCACTGGTTGCTGTAGCTACAGACCTGTTCGATCTCTCCTGATAGGCTGCCAGCACTGGTTGCTATAGCTATAGACCTGGCTTCTACTGCAGCCTAGTGGAAGTCAGTAAACGCCCGAGAATTCAAAGTGAAACCAAGAAAACAGGACTGAGGTAAGATGAATCAATGTAGTGAGACAACCCCTTTAAAGCTGAGGCCTTTTTTTTCACACTCGTTTCTCCCTCCTCGCCTTCCCAGAGCTTTTTAAATTTTTCCATATATATAGACGTATGAGGGCTTTTATTTTGCGGGGCAAGGTGCACTTTCTAATGATGTTCTTCTTATTACCATGGAATACACTTGGAAACGGCAAAAAAATTGTAAGTGGGGCAAAATGTGAAATTTTTTTTTACTTGCGCCATGTTTGCCGGTGTTTAGTTTTTACGGAGTTCATTCTTTGGTAAAAATGATGTGGTCTCTGTATTCTACAGGTTGATACAAATCCATAAATACCAAAATGTAGGGTTTCTGTTATGTTTTGGTGGCATAAAATAATTTCAAACATTTTCTATTTTTGAAATTTGAGCGGCGGCGCCATTTTCTGCGACCCATAACTTTTTTGTACTAACCCACCTACGACAAAGTGAGGGGATTTTTTGGGGGCGGGAAGGGTGCACTTATTTTTGGCCACCATTTTGGGAAATGATGTGGCCTTGTTTAAAATTTTTTTTTCCAACTTTAATGAACGTGAAATGACAAAAAAAAACACAATTTTGGCGTTTTTGGAATTTTTTTCTTCTACGGTGCTCATCGTACGGGATAAATGATGTTATATTTTAATACATCAGATTTTTTTAAGATGTTTTTGGACCCAAAATTTTGGGGAACTTTTTTTTTATTTTTTTTTTTATTTTAAAAGGGTAAAAGGGGGATGTTTTTGAACTTTTAATTTTTTTATTTTCTTACACAAAAAAGGGCCCCCTTGGGTCGGTTTCCACACGACAGCCCTATTTGGGGAAAAAAACCTAAAGACAAATTTTGGAGGCAAAAACACTTTTTAAATCCAACTGCGCATTCTCACCACCCCTTATTTTTTTTTTTTTTGAAGGGGTTGTTTTTCGGTGAAAATTTTTCATACATTTTCCCCCAAAGTTTTTAAATTTCCCCAGCGCCACAAAAGGGGGAGAAAAAGGGATTACAGGGTGTAAATTTTTCAAATTAAAGGTAAATTCCCAAGAAAATAAAAGGGTCCCCCCGGTAAGAAAATTCATATGAACCACTTTTTCACTCAGGGAAGAGGTCGGGGATCCTGAATAAAAAATTTTAAATCGAATTCCCGGGGTCCCTCCAAAAAGGGACTGTGCTTTTGGTTGATCATCCCCCCAAATTAATTTTCCCCCCTGAATGTCCCTTTTTTTTCTGCACACGCCCGCCCCGGGAACTCAATAAATCTTTGTTTTTGGGACTGGGGATTTTTTGGCAGAGCCAAGCGAACCCTTTTGAGCATTTCCGGGGGGCCCTTTGCCACGACCCCCAGGGCGCCTCTTTTTTACAATGGGAACCCTTTGAAGTGCTTCCCCGGGGGATCCTGATTAAGCACGGAAACCCCGTTTTTTAAAAAGGGCTCGGACCACGGTTTTCCGGCAGGCGTTTGCAAAGGGTGTCCTCGCTTGAGCTTTTTGCAAAAAACGGGCCCTCTCCATTACGGGCTGCAGGACTTGCGTTTGGCCAGGTTAGGGGTCCGTTTTCCGGGTTTTGGGCTTCTTGGGGTAGGCTTTTAAAAAAAGGGTCGCAGCGGGTTTTTTGGGAATTTGGGAACAAAAGGGGGGGGGGCTCCTAGCGGGGGCGCTTCGGGATAGAGCAGCGAAAGCCCCAATTACTAGTGCAAAACGGCTCGGGCTCCTTTTTTAACCCACTCCAAATTTTTGCTTGTGAGTTTCACTCATTCTACTCCAATTGTATAACCTTTCTGGGGGGCCGGGCCCCCCCTCGCCCTTTGAGGAGGAACCCCCCCCCCCGTTTCCGACCCTCGGAACGATGTCATCCGCAACGGGAAAGGGCCCCCTTTTTGGGCGAGGAGCTGGAAATGGCCAGGGGGGATTTTCCCTAGAAAAAAAAGGCCCTGGGCGGGAGGGATTTACTAAAAATTTTTTTCCAACCCTTGCTTCCCCCCCTTTTTCCCCCACCCTTTTTGAATCCCTTTTCAACGGGGGTCTCTGCCTCTTCCCCCTTCCCCGGGAAAAAACCTCACCCCCATATCACAGTTTTCCCCAAAGGGGCAAAGGACCCCGGGTTCTGGGGGTTAGCATGGGCCCTTTTCCCTTCTCAATTGGCCCAAAAAATTTACCCCAAAAATTGTTGGCAAATGGCTCAACCCCCTTTTGCACCTTGTTTTCACCCGGATCAGGTTGGCTTTACCCGGAAATGAGAGGTAAGCCCATACTTTTAAGCCCATTGGTTTTTTTCACTATCCCCCAAGGCGAAAGGGGAACCCTTGATGCCCCTGTCTCTCGATGCTGAAAAAAGCCCCCGAAAATTTCTCAGGGGACCCCCCGGGCCGCCCCCCTTAAGATATAGGACGGGGCCCCCACTTCACTCCCAAAAAATATTAGCGTTTTCCCCAACAATCCATCAGCAAAAATTTAAAAATTTTAACGGGCATTATCAACCCTGTAGATATATGGAAGGGGGAATGGGCAGGGCTGCCCCCTGTGGGCCAAATACAAATATTTTTTGGGGGCCTGGGCATTTGATGCCCCCTTTGGGGTCCACCCCGGACATCGGGGGCATATCAATTGGGGGGCCCGGGCTTAAATGTTCGGTTTTCGCAGACTTCTGTTACTTTATCTAAGGACCCTTTTTAAATACCCCCCTTCCCTGTTCCGAGTTGGATAAATTTATTTTAAGGTCCAATTACAAAAAAATTTTCTCCAAATGGGAAAGGGCCTTAAACCAATCTTTTTGACCAGTCCACGGCCCGGGGACCTTTAAAATTTAAATTTTTTCACCCTTTGGCCGGGGGAGGGGGGGATTTTTTATTTGGGGGGGTCAAAAATTCCAAAAGGATTTTCCCGCCGGGTAAAAGGGCAATTTCCCCCTTTGGGGTAGATTTTCCTGGGTTTTGGGGGGATTTGGGGGACGTGGGGACTTCTCGGGGTTTGGGCGGGATAAACTTTATTAAAATTTTCCACTCCCAAAATTTTGGTTTATATTTTTTTCCCCAACGGTCCCGATTTCCCTGCCCTCCCCTTTTTGGGTTAAAGCTTCACCGTTGTTTCTCCGATTTCCCATATGGTGCTTTCCCCGCCCGAACTTAAAGGGAACGGTTTTTCCAGGCCAAAATGGGGGGGGGGGTGGGGGAAATTTCCCGGGGGCAGGGTCTATTACCTGGCAGCTGTTTTAGTTGGTTTTTTGGGGTTTTGGTTCATACCCTCAGGACCAAGCTTTGGGTGGGGTTGCGCAGAGGGTATCTCCCCAGGCGGATCCCCCCCTTTCCGGGGCCCAGACCCTTCTGACTCGTGACCCCAAGGCCCGTTTTTTTATTTCAGCCCACCGCCTCCATAATAATGAAAGCAAAGGCCCCGGGCCCCCCTTTTATTGGGGTTTTTGCTGGCCACCTTTTCCCCAAATTTCCCAAACCATCTATTTTCCCCCGGGGGCCTTTTGGACCCGTCATTTCTTGGGGGGCTCTAAATGTCCCCCCCCCTTTCCCCCACAGTGGGAGGCACACAACAGGGGGGTCCTGCTGCCCCACGGGTTTGGGGTTCCGGGGGTCCCCCTTTTTTCTGATTTGGAAGGTTTTTAGTACTTCAGCTTCGGCACCCTTTTTTACCGCTACTGTTTAAAAAAAGGTCTTTTTTGAGCGCTTTTTTCCCCTTTGAGGAAAAAAATGTGTCGGGTCCCTCGCTCCCCCGGCATCTGATTTTCCCCCGCTTACCGGGGGGTAATTTTCATCCCCCATGCCAGGAATTTTCCCCCATTTTTGTAAGGGCCCGGGAAAAAGATGCAGAGGGCTTTCACGGGGGGGGGTTTGTGGTGGGAAAATGCTTTTTTTCACTCACAAGGCGGGTTTACAGCCCTTTCCAAAACGCAGGAAACAAGCTTCAAATTTTTGTCCAGGTGGTTTCAGAGTCCCAACTTTGCTCAATAATGGTTTTCCCATGTTTCCGGAAAACCCCTGGGGGTGCAATTTGGAGACTGGTTCCTGTCCCCATATTTGGTGGGGGTGTTTGGCCCCGCAGCCATTTTGGGGGAAAGTCCCCCAGGCAATCTCGGAAATTGGGTGTGGGAAATTCTATTCCCGGGAAGCCCAGAAGCAGTCCCTTTTGTTTAGTTTTTCCCTTTTTTCCAAATCCTCTTACAAAAAAATCCCTTACCCAAACATTTCCCCACAGGAACTAAGACGGTGGGTCCCTCCCGCTGGGGTCAACCCCCTTTGCACCGTCCATTGCCGAAAGGGGGGGAAAAGGGGGTCCTCTATTCATTGCATGGAGGGGTTGATTTGCCCACCACCCCCCAAAGGGGATTATTAGGGTCCAACATTCATGGCGGCCATGGGGCCCTTTATTAATCCCCCAGGGACTTTCAGGGTTTTGGGGGAGGAGCCCCTGATGTTGGGGGCGTTCCCCTACCCCTTTCGCTCTCCCCAAATCCCGTGGGGGGGCTGGTTTTTTAAGGGTCCGGCCCTCCGATTTAAGTGTTTTTCTGGGAAAAAATTTTTCCCCCCCCGTGGGTTTTGGTGTTTCGGGTCCGGCTTCTCCGGGGTCTGGTGGTGTGGACTTCCCCCCCCCCCCCCTTTTTTTTTCTCCCCCTTTCTTCTTTGTTTGATATGGCCATTGTATGTTTTGAGACCACCTGGATCTGCAGATATTTAGCCTCTGTCTTCTGCGGAGGGGGGAGGAGCCTGTTGGGCTCTACCGCCCGGCTGAGGATACCATTTATGACTTTTCTCTCTGTAGTCCCGTAACTCGGTGGTCATGGTGCTAAGGGCCTACCTGACTGTACTCTGCTCATTGCCTTATCTTTTGCATTGACACTGTAGTGCCTTTGTTCATTTTGTGGTTATGTAATTACTATAAGTTTATTGAAAACTGTTTAATAAAAATCCATTATACGAAAAAAAAAAATCAGAATTCACTGATAGGGTAGATGAAACTGTTTTTTCTAAACTAAGCTAACTGTATTTGACATACTGGTACGTTATTATGCCAGTAAGGGATTAGGGGAGTATGGAGCCGGCTCACTGGCTGTGCCCACTCCATACACAGGGGTCGCCAGCTGATTATTACAGCTGACACTCACCACTAACAGCAGGGAACAGAGTTATTCCTGCTGTTTAACCATTTAGATCAGCTCCTCTCCTCTATCATATAACCCTATATATCACAGAGCTCAGCTTCTCTCCTCTATCATATAACCCTATATATCACAGAGCTCAGCTTCTCTCCTCCATCATATAACCCTATATATCACAGAGCTCAGCTTCTCTCCTCCATCATATAACCCTATATATCACAGAGCTCAGCTTCTCTCCTCTATCATATAACCCTATATATCACAGAGCTCAGCTTCTCTCCTCTATTATATAACCCTATATATCACAGAGCTCAGCTCCTCTCCTATATCATATAACCCTATATATCACAGAGCTCAGCTTCTCTCCCTCTATCATATAACCCTATATATCACAGAGCTCAGCTTCTATCCTCTATCATATAACCCTATATATCACAGAGCTCAGCTTCTCTCCTCTATCATATAACCCTATATATCACAGAGCTCAGCTTCTCTCCTCTATCATATAACCCTATATATCACAGAGCTCAGCTTCTCTCCTCTGTCATATAATCCTATATATCACAGAGCTCATCTCCTCTCCTTCTATCATATAACCTTATATATCACAGAGCTCAGCTTCTCTCCTCTATCACATCATGCTCCCAGATAGGGAGGCATAAACCACATGACAGGTTCCCTTTAACGTTTGCTGGATCAGGGTCATATGTTAAGCATCAAGTTTGCTATCTCCATAAATATATCCCGTAGTCATGTGCCCACCCCCCCCCCCCCCCCCTGCAGGCTCGGCACAATGTGTCATTGCTCCTTTAATAATTCTGTCATTATGATAATTAGTTCCGTTTCGTTTAAAGGGACACAGCCTGACTTTTACATTTGTGATCTATGCACGAAACTAATGTGAACATCGCATTGGTTTTTATGCTCCATTGACATTTTTGCTGTGGGCAACAGTAGGCAGCTGTCAGAGGTCACCGAATGTCCTTCTTCTCAGGCACCGGAGCATGAATGGACCTTAAAAGACCCAAATCCCCGCAAGACATAATCAACTTTGCGATTTTGTTAAAAAAAAATCAGTAAATAAAGTGAATTTGAGATATTGGACGTCTCATAATCCCCACAATGCTCCCTGTTATAGATATTGGATATGACTGTACATTACCTTTAGGTTGAGATGTATGGGATACGGGAGCATTGACATCCCATAAGGGATTTGCAGACTTTCCTATGAGCCTGAAGGAACATGCTATTTGGCATCCAATAACCTTTCTCGTTTTTCATTTTCTAACCATTTTCTCGTTGTGTTTGCTAAAATGACATATGTCTATGGCGCACATTGCGTCGGCTCTTCCTGTCGTGCAGCGCGTGTAGAGGAAAAGTATTTGCGTCTTCACTTCTAATTAAAGCTGCTTCTATTCCCACGTTACACATATATAGTAGATTTCTGCTGAGACGTTCAGTCATACAGCCGGGCTGCCATGATAAATAATGTATGCCTGCTTATTGCTAGCTATTCACAAAACCCTATGGCTCCCCAGCCCATTGACAACAGCAAACTGTAGATCCTGCTTTAAAACTAGTAAATGGTTTCCAACTGCACTTGTGTTGCTTACAGAAGTCATTGCTGAGTGTTAGATTCCTACATTACATGAATACAGAAAAATAATACAGTAGACTAGAGGTAGCATATACTGGGTGATTACTGCCCTGATCCTGTACCTTTCCCTCACCTCGGGCGGCATCATTTTAGTAGATTCACTCCTATCCTGATCCACAGACCGTCTCCTCCTGTGCTCACATCTAAGCCATGATCAACTCTGCTGGATGACCATTGGCCCAATACCCGCCTCCACAGACATGAACTCTATTCCCCACTGAGTTTACACCAGACAATGTGGGGTGGCCAGAGGAAACATTTGAAAGACACCATCATGACCTAACTGGGAAGCCCTGACCACAGATCATCCCCTATGGCAATGCATAACCCATCAAGTGACTGGGAATTTCAAGATCAACCACCTCTCAAATGAAGTAGACAATATTGAAGGGAGACAAAGGAGAACCTAGATTTGGGAAATCAACTGCCAAATAGATTGGACTACTCAGTTCTCTTAAATTATCTTGAAGGATGTCATTCTGGTTTCGATGCCTGATGATGATGATGAACATGAATACAGAAAAATAATACTGTAGATTAGAAGTAGTTTATGGGGAGTGATTGCCGCCTTCATGTAGTACCTTTCCCTCACCTCGGACAGCATTATTTTAGTAGATTCACTCCTATCCTGCTCCACAGACATTCTCCTCCTGCTCACATCTAAGCCATGATCTCGCAAAACGAGCTTCGCTGGATGAGCCATTGACCCAATACCCACCTCCACAGACAAGAACTCTATTCCCAACTGAGTCAAAACCAGACAATGCAGGGTGGCCAGAAGAAACATTTCAAATACACTATTAAGACCTAACTAGGAAGCCCTGACTAAAGATCATACCCTATGACAGCACATAACCCATCAAGAGACTGGGAATTTCGAGATCAACCAACTCTCAAATGAAATAGACAATATTGAAAGGAGACAAAGTAGAACCTAGATTTGGGAAAGCAACTCCCAAACGGATTGGACTCCTCAGCTATCTTAATTTATCTTGATGGATGTCATTCTTGTTTTGATGGCTGATGATGATGAATGTGAATACAGAAAATTAATACAGTAAATTAGAGGTAGCATATATGGGGAGATTACTGCCCTGATGCTGTACCTTTCCCTCACCTCAGGCGGCACCATTTTAACAGATTCACTCCTATCCTGCTCCACAGACATTCTCTTCCTGTGCTCACATCTAAGCCATGATCCCGCAAAACCAACTCCGCTGGATGAGCCATTTGCCTGATACTCATCTCCACAGACAAGGACTCTATTCCCAACTGAGTTGCCACCAGAGAATGCGGGGTGGACAGAGGAAATATTTGAAAGACCTACCTTTCCTAACTGGGAAGCCCTGGCCGCAGGTCATCCCATATGGCAACGCATAACCCATCTAGTGACTGGGAATTTCTTGATCAACCACCTCTCAAATGAAGTAGACAATATTGAAAGGAGACAAAGGAGAACCTAGATTTGGGAAAGCAACTCCCAAATGGATTGGACTCCTCAGCTATCTTAAATTATCTTGATGGACGTCATTCTTTTTTCGATGGCTGATGATGATGATGGACATGAATACAGAAAAATAATACTGTAGATTAGAAGTAGTTTATGTGGAGCAGTTACTGCTCTCATGTAGTACCTTTCCCTCACCTTGGGCGGCATTATTTTAGCAGATTCACTCCTATCATGCTCCACAGATCTTCTCCTCCTGTGCTCACATCTGAGCCATGTTCCTGCAAAACCAACTCTGCTGCATGAGCCACTGGCCCATACCCACCTCCACAGACAAGGAATCTATTCCCAACTGAGTCGCCACCAGAGAATCTAGGCTGGCCAGAGGAAACATTTCAAAGACACCATCAAGACCTAACTGGGAAGCCCTGACTGCAGATCATCCCCTATGGCAACGCATAACCCCTCAAGTGACTGGGAATTTCGAGATAAACCACGTCTCAAATGAGGTAGACAATATCGGGCAGCATCATTCTGACAGATTCACTCTCTGCCCCTATCCTGCTGCACAATTATTCTACATCTGTGATAATATCTAAGCCAAGATCCTGTCAATCCAACTCCACTTGAAGGGCCACTGCATCAAAATACCCAATATCTGCCTCCCCACACAAGTCCTCGGCTCGGACTGATATACAGGGCAGTAGGGGAAACCCTCATTTAGGGATAGACAGTCAGAGAAAAAAATTGGAAGAAAGCAAGAAGGAAAGAGTCATGTGTTCTCTTGTTCAATGACTATAGAATGGGCCCCAAGAATTAACTCCACTGATGGATCTCAAGAATGAACATCACTGGTGGACCCCTTAAAAATCAGTTAGACTGGTGGTCCCCAGACACTGCAGTCCTACACTGCCTCCATTCTCAAGTGAGCCAAGGCCAGAGGAAACAGGCCAAAGACACCAGCAAGACCTTCCAAAAAATTTGTGACGGATAACTGTGAAGTTCTGGCTCCAGATCTCCTCTATGGCACCGCATACCCCATCATATAGCTGTAAGAACCAGAAAGTTAAGTCCTGCAAACTAGTTAATAAACCTTAATTCTAACCTCAATGTATGGGTTACAGTTACAATTAGGGTTACATTTAGGATTAGGCTTAGAGTGAAGAAATTCAGTTTCGGGATGCCCAGTGTCAGACTAAACAGATTTAAGCAACTCTTCTCATGGTTATAAGTCAAAGCAGCATCTTCTTCAAAAGAAAGAGCTGTTCTACCCAGCCAACCGTTACCCCGTTCTGTATTGGATGGGTGACTCTTCCTTTCGGAAGAGACTCTAGTTTTCTTAACTTCCCTACTTCCAATAGGTGGCGCTAGAGTACTAGCTCTCCTTTCTAGAGCTTATTTGAATATTTCCCATGGAGCTTTGCATATCTCCATAAACACTTATGGTGCATCTCCGCTTACCCTTTAGAGCTACATACAGAGTAGCGGGTACATGGAAATCCTTATTTACTATTAGATGATCACCAGGAGGAATATTGCTCTATGAACATAGCACCACCTAGTAGAAGACTGTACAAAGGGTCATACTATGTACAGTGTTGTATATATAATTTTATGCTCCTTATGTTGTATTGTTTAGCTACAGGCAACATTCATTTACCAGGATATGTTGCAAAAGCCTATTGTGAGATTGAGGCACTCCTTTCACAAAATACAGGCTATTGGCCTAAATCAGGGGTCACAGAGGATTGCAAAAACATTGCTGAGCTGTAATACCAGGTACAACCTGCAGTCAGGTGTGGCGCTGTTTCTGAAAGAAAGCAACCCTTTTTGTAATCTGGTACAACCACTTTGAGTAAATATCAGAAAGTGTTAAGAGCTGCCTCATCTATGCTTTAATATAGGAGTAAACTATGTAGCCCTAGAGAGTCTATGCCGTTACCATGCGGGTTCCGCTGAGGGTCAGAATCCAAATGATTGAGACCTACACGGTGAAGGAATAAAACAACCGCCATTAACATAAGTAGAATATTGATTCCTGATGCCGATCTGCAGCTCCGACAGCTCATTTATATGTGAGAATGAATTCTCCAGGGGCGCCTGGTAAGATGAGGAGGGAGACTCGATCATGATTAGCGCTCACATTCTCACCTGGCATTAAGGCTCTTGTTGGCGCTATCACTTTAAGAGTAATTAGATCCAAGTCATTAAAAGAAATGTTACATCCCACGCTCAGACTCATCTATCTGCAAAAAGAGTCACACAATTTGTTACCGAGTGAACAGCAGAAGACGGTGATGAGTTGTTAGGAGTTGCAGAACAGTTTACAGCTGTCCTGAGATAGATAGATAGTTGGAGAGAGAAAGAAAGAAAGAAAGAAAGAGAGAGAGAAGGAAAGAAAGAAAGAAATAGAGAGAATGAAAGAAAAGTAAAGAGAGAAATGAAAGAAAAAAAGAATAGAAGAAAGAAAAAAAAGAGAAGAAAAAAGAAAAGAGAGAGAAAAGAAGAAGAAAGAAAGAAGAAAGAAAGAAAGAAAGAAAGAAAGAAAGAGAGAGAAAGAAAGAAAGAAGAGAGAAAGAAAGAAAGAAAGAAAGAAAGAGAAAGAAAAAGAGAAAAAGAGAGCAAGAAAGAGAAAGAAAAAGAGAAAAAGAGAGCAAGAAAGAGAAAGAAAAAGAGAAAAAGAGAGAAAGAAAGAAAAAGAGAGAAAGAAAGAAAAAGAGAGAAAGAAAGAAAGAAAGAAAGAAAGAAAGAAGAAAGAGAAAAAAGGAGAAAGAGAGAGAGAAGAAAGAAAGAAAGAAGAAAGAAAGAAAGAAAAAAGAGAGAAAGAAGAAAGAAAGAAAGAGAAAAAGAAAGAAAGAAAGAAAGAGAGAGGGAAAGAAAGAAAGAAAGAAAAGAAAGAGAGAGAAAGAAAGAAAGAAAAAGAAAGAGAGAAAGAAAGAAAGAGAGAGAAGAAAGAAAGAAAGAAAGAAACAAGAAAGAGATAAAGAAAGAAAAAGAAAGAGAGAGAGAGAAAGAAAAAAAAGAGAGAGAGAGAAAGAAAGAAAGAAAAAAAGAAAGAAGGAAAGAAAGAAAGAAAGAAATAAGGAAGGAAATAAAGAGAGAAAGAAAGATATTACATTTAGGGATTAATAGATAAAATAGATATGATATAGATGGATATAAGACAGCTAAAGAAATATGAGAGATATTAATTGATATATAAATATATATTGATATGACCGATATATAGATATTAGGTAGATAAATAGAAATTAGATAAATGATGGATGGGTGGTAGACAGATAGATAGATAGATAGATAGATAGATAGATAGATAGATATTTCCAGTTCTATCTAAAACAGTATTGAAAAGATTTAGGACAAGTAGTTCCAACCTACCTCCACCATTGCAATAAAATTAAAACTAAACTGATACTTAGCTATTTCGTTGGCGCTGTTCTAGCCGTTACCAGCTCCAGGGTCCCCTGCTGGTCTCTCACTAATGTGTGCCATTGATGGGACAGATTTTGAAAACTGGACACGCCCTTTAATGCAGTAGTGCTATTACATTCTTGAGGACCATCGGACACCATCAGCGCTATCAATGTTGGAACCATGTAACTGGTCAGTCCCATTGACTTCTATAGGAGAGTTTTCTAGGTTCTGTAACCTGGGAAGAAGTCAGTGTGCAGGGAGGGGGAGAGGGAGAGCTGTGATATCTCCTATTGTGACTGGTGGATTCTGGTTCTCTATACACATTGGTGTCACCTTTCAGTGTAACCCTGCTTGTACTGATCATGAGCAGACTACGTAAAATCTCTCTCTACAGAACAGGAAGTGACAGACTAAATTTCTTAAAAAATGTGTTTAACATAAAAACGTGAGTTAAACAATAAGTCATTTTTTGACACATTTCCTATAAGATAAAAGTCCCATTGACCCCTGTCTGGTACACCCAGCTCGGCTCAGTGCACTCTATTCCCTATAGACATGTGGTGTACTATAGACAGGGTGCGCTGTACACTGTTACACCTGTGTATTTCCGTGGAGTTCGTCAGCCTGGCGGTGCTGCTCTCACTAGAGGGTCCGAGTTGTTAGCTAATAAGGGATTGGCGAATGGTTACAAAGGCCAAGGATCTGATGTAACTGTCCTGTAAAGCAAAATCCAGCAGCAAAGTCAGGACCCCTTTGGGCCTCAGCTGAGGGCCCCAGCTTTCTCCTTTGTGCCCCAGTCCTGCATATATAATAAAAGGATTCTGAAGGCGATTTAGTCAGAAATAAATCTGATGGAAAGTTCTATTTCAAATGATTTCCTCAATGAATAAATTCAATTTCTGTCCTTTATTTTTTTTATTCTCTGAGTTTTTTTTTTCCCTTCATCATTTTAAAAGGCGCCATAACTTCTATTGATGATTTTTATATGAAAACCTTTGTCCAATATTGTAATATAAAACACCTTCATGGAAACAGATAAAACGTGAAAGTTTAAGATATAAAGTTACATTGTGTTCCAATTCAATTTGACTGACTGAGAAAGGGCAGGAGGGAATAAAATATTGTAACAATCTATTCAATTCCAGGAACAGAAATGCAAATTTTTACTAGTTACTGCGGCACGGAGATAAAAATGGAAGACATTTCTGAATATCGCAGAGGCATAATTCTGCATAATGAACATCTGACCATGCTTGTTCTAGATGTACGTCCACCTCATAGAAACATGGAAGACTGACAGCTGAAAAGAGCACATGGTCCATCTAGTCTGCCCTTGTATCTTATAGAATATGCCTCTAATCAAGAAATCACACTTCCCAGCATGCACCTACAATTGTCCCACTCTACCTATCAAGAACATCAACTTTAAGGGGTTTTCTTGTGACAAAGATGAACTTTTAACATGTAGGGAAAGGTAAATGAAGACTATTACCAAATACATTGAGTTGTTGATTTTGCTTTGGTCAGAAGATAAAGAAGATTTTATCTCCCCTTAAATGACACAAATTTCACTGGTGACTGACCACCTTTTCCCACCTCTCTCTTGTCTGTCATTGCTTCAAGCTGCCGTCAGTCAGTTCTGACCATGGTGAGTCACTCCCTGCTGAGTCTTATCTCTAGCAACAGACTTTGTTTACTTAACTATATGAGAAGCTTTTACTCTTTACAGCTATGTAGCCCTGTTTACTACACTTTATAAACCTCCAGCATTCATGTCTGTGTAACAGGAATAGCTAAGAGCAGCAGAGCTGATGTATCAATCACTGCTATCGACCTGCCCACGGACCAACAGGAAGTGTGAGTCTAAAGCTGGCTGATGCTCTATGAAACTACATGGTGAGAAAACCCCTTTAATTGAGGATTGCACTTCACATTTGCTCACAGAGGGGATCCTAAATAAGATAACCCTTCCTTTCTATATCTTATATGGGTCCTAATGGTTTAAAACACAGGTAGATTGCCCACATGACACAACACCTTTGAAAAGTATTCTGTTTCCTCCTTTCCAAATTGCCCTGTAATATAAGTCAGGACAGGAAAGGTCCTCCAGGGTGTAGGACTCCTGTAGCCACTGTCCCTTATGGACAATAGATGAGGATTCTAAAGAAAGGATAAGAATTTCCTACAAGGGTAAATGAAAATGTTTTTTTTAAAACTGTTCAGTTCCTTTAATATGTACATAAAGTGAGTCACTTAATACAGACACAAAAGATAGATCATTCCAAAAGTTCAAGGGTGTAAGCAAACAAAGTCCCTTGGATCAGTTTTATAAATCTTATGTGCCCCCATATCCTGCCTACATGAGGTATTGTGGTCCGTCTAGAAACTATGCTGTATGACATAACATTGTCGTTAAAGGGATTGTCCACTTTTTAAGAAAATCTATAAGGCGGCTCCTGGGAAACCCATTAGCAAAAACGTAAATACAAAAAATACTGTAATAACTGTATTACATTAAACCTTTTTATTCAATACTTATAAAAATTATTTACTTGTCCTGCTCTGCAGAACCAGACAAAGAGCCTTGTCTTACCCTCCTCCTTATCTCCTGCAAACCACCTGACGTTCATTGTTCACATGGCCTCACTGTACGTTACGTCACACTCAGTGGATGTGAAGCCCAGGAACACTCCCCAGTAGTGGGTGTGCCCTGAGCAGAGAATGATCTGGCTGCATTCAGTCCTGCCAGCCGTAGTTTGCAAGTGAATAAAAGTGATTACATTAGAGTAATTACAGGGGAACTGTTTGTTTATCTTTGAGTCCTGCAGACAAAATTTAGAAGCAGAGGACAGCAGTTCAGAGCTAGGGTGGTTGTGTACTGCTGTCTTGAAAATGATGACTGCAGCTCTGTACAGTTTACACGCTGACTCATGAAACCTAACTATTATCATTATAATGACAGCAAATAAAAAGCTAGGTGGTAATATAGATAATGTCTAGCAGTGATAACTGTGAAGGGAAGTCCTAGATTTCAATGCAGTCTGGGAGTTGTAGGAAAGAGATGCTGGAGAAATACTAACCCACAGGCAGGAAGTTTCATTGCAAAAAGTGGATCTTATTATAAATGAATAAGGAGGCAAAAGAAACACATGAAGGTAGTAGAATATCTTTACTTTTCCATATAAATGCTGTTTATAGCATTCTAGGAAATCTTTAAATTCCCGGATAACCACTTTAAGAAATATAAAACCTTATAAAAAAAAAAAATCTATGTCAAGTAAGTAAGTAAATAAGTTAAAAAAAGTCTACAGCATGAAAACAAAAAATACCATAATAATTTTTAACTAATTAAGTAATGTACAAAAAAAAATTAATCACCACTAGCACAAACACTAGGACTAATTCATCAAATTATGTGTGTATAGGAAACACACAAAAGGCTAGTACATTAGGTGTAATATACAGCACAAAAGACTTATTCATTACTAAAATTACAGACAATTATAACAATTATAAAAGGCAAATACAGTTCAGAGGGGAATAGTGGCTTGCATACTCAAGGGAACATAGCATGGAGTATAAATGAAGTTTATAAAGTCTAAAAATCACATGATTTTAGCATCGCTGGAGAGTAATAACTGAATCAATTGCATGATATATAATGTACATGGAAGCACAAAGTTAATAATATACGTATATGTAGATTCTATTTATATAAGTGCCATAAATGAATAGTCATAGGCTTATAAATAGAAAAAATCAGTATAAATGTGCTGAATGTGCAAAAATTAAGTATTATAAATGAAAACACCAGAAATAAAGTACATAGTATCATCAATAAGATATATAGATGCATAAAGATACTGTAACCAAACAGGTGGTAAGTAAATGGATGACAGAGGACCTAAAGTTACTTATAAATACCCCTTACTGATGACTACCACTGGAAGGAAGGGTGAAAGAGTACCTAAAGTTACTTATAAATACCCTTACTGTGGGTCCACTGGAAGAATCCTACGCAAGTTTCGAGTACCCGACAAAACCCAGATATGAAATGTGCATCAGGGCTCCTTTCTTCCATCGATAGTCACAGGAACTTATTCTCAGACAGTCTTGGATAATGCTGCGTTACCGGCCATAACTGAAACCACACAATGGTGGTCTGTAACCATGGAGACAAGAGAGCAAGTTGAAGGTGCAAAAAGGCCTGTATTAGGTAAAACATACATATTTTTTATAACATACATTTGAAAATTGCTTACTTTACAGTAATTGACCCTCCCAGCAGCACTTTGCTGTGATAGGAATACCCCATTTAACCTTCTCCATTATTGTACTTATTTCAACTTGTGTCTGTCTCTTTTACTTAAAGTAAATAACCGCTAAATTGTCCAAATCTCTTCAAACATCTGATCAGTGGAGGTGCCAAAAGTAGGGCTAGTATAGAATAGGCTACTTTAGGCAATGAATATTAAAGTCTTAGATCATAATTTAACTCTGTTCTTCTCCATAACCATCATAAAGTCAAGAACGTCTGAACCGTCTCCATTATTGCCTTTGTTTTAAGTTGTGGCTGTCTCTTTTACTTAAGCAAGAAAGTACTGCTTGAGTGTGCCAGTCCTTTCAAACATTTGACCAGTAGGGCTAGGACAAAGTAGGCCATCAATATTATAGTTCTACATCATTTATCTCTCTTCTTCTCCATGATCATCATGGTGTCTGTTCTGTCCTGTTCTCCATCATAAAGTCAAGAACATCTTAACCTTCTCCATTATTGTCCATATTTTAAGTTGTGGCTGTCTCTTTTAATTTAAGGAAAGTACTGCTCGAGTGTCCCAGTCCCTTCAAACATCTGACCAGTAGGGTTGCCATGAATAGGGCTAGGGTAGAATAGACCATTGAAATTATAGTCCTACGTCATTTAACTCTCTTCTTCTCTATGATCATCATGGTGTCCAGAACATCTTAACCATCTCTGTTATTGTCCATATTTCAAGTTGTGGCTGTCTCTTTTAATTTAAGGAAAGTACTGCTCGAGTGTCCCAGTCCCTTCAAACATCTGACTTGTAGGGTTGCCAAGAGTAGGGCTAGGGTAGAAAAGGCCATGGAAATTATAGTCCTCAAGATTTAACTCTGTTCTTCTCTATGTTCATCATTAAAGGGGATATATCGCTTCATCAATTCAGCTGTTTTCTTGAAGCTTGATTCTCTCAGTTCCTGAAATCCAGGGGCATGTCTTTCCCTCCCAGCTGGGTGTTTCTTAACTGAAGGGGGATGACATCATCCTCCCCTTTCACTGTTCATGCTCGCTCCTGAGTCAGTGTGCTCTTCAAACCCCCCCTCCTTTGAGTACACATGTCACTGTCCTCTCCCTATGCAGTCTTATTTTGTGAGAGCTTTTTACATACCACCGGCCGGCATTCAGGCTAGACAGTCTTCTGTGAACTCAGAGCACTGATCTCTTCTCCTCTCACAGCTGGAGGTTTGTTACAGTTGAATACAGTCTTCTATGAACTCATCTAGAGCAGCACAGATCCGTCTCCCTTCTATGTTTAGACAAGGCACCAAGGCACAATTCTGCTGTTTTCTGATTGTAGAAGCAGCTGCAGTGTTACTGTGGAGCTGCTGGCTGTGCAGAGTGAAATGTTGCCGGCCCCTTATTCTGAGTGAGAGAGGCAGGAATGCACGCTCCCGTGAATATGACTGGGGGCCAGACAGAATGTAAATTAGTAGAGCCGTCAGCCAATGAAATGCAAGGAGGTGGGATCCGACCGGCACTGGGGATCTGGGTTTACAGAAACAGAAGATAATGAAGACAGTGAAAACAAGACAGCTTTGCTAATGACATCCAATTGCAAAGTTGCTTGTTTTCACTGTCCCCTTATTCTGAAGACCATTTAATGAAATTATACAACCCCTTTAAGTCCAGAACGTCTTAACCTTCTCTATTATTGCCCTAATTTCCCAATTCGCTTAAATCACATCCGCTATATTGATGTGTATTCCTCTTCAGTTCAGATTTATATAATACAGAGTAGACATGCAGCTATCCCATCATATCCCCACAGGAAACATTCCCATTGTGGAGTTGAGTCAAAGGCAAATACACAGTCGCCACCAGAGCACAGTATTCCCACCGCTGTGATGTGAAATCTTTCCTGACAATCTACTTGCTGCTTTAACCAGATGTTGACAATGTTCATAATACATTAACGAGAAGCGGCCACATTCTCCGCATAGAGAAGATTTGGTTAGGTCGAATAATTAGAGACATTGTATGCTGAACTTTCAATGGGTAATATTTTCACGCGTGTCGTGTCATAATTGTACATAATTTCAGTCACACTGAGCCGGGCTATTGAACGGCTCCACCACTGACGGAACAGGCTATAGTAGTTATTTGGTACCTTTTGCTTCCAGTCATTCCTGTTTCAGTCGTTTTCTTTTCTCCTCTCTTTTGTACATTTTCATTCAAGATCTTAACAGCAGGAAGAAAACCTTTTAGGGAAAAACTAAGAAAAAAAAATTGGATGTTTTTTCTTGGTCTTTGTGTAATGTTTGAACTGATTGTTTACAAGGAAATGCTAAAGAAAAACAAACCCTTTGGATAAAAATCTTAGTCATAGGGTAACGATCGCCCTCTAGACCTCTATGGATTTCGAAATGTTTAGAAAGGAGAAAGTCAGCTACTGATACACAGCATTGCTCCATTTGGTTACTTACTATCCCAGGCAAAGGTGGAACATACTGTGATCTTTGGAGTTGTCACAGGTAGGAGATTAAAATCTATAGCCAAACTTATAGAACAGTGAAGCATATATATATTTAGACTTCACTGTTGTATAAGGTTTTCTGTAGATTTAGATAAAGAGCTGAAACCTTATCTAAAAATAAATCAGTTAAATCCCGAACAACGCATTTGTCGCAGAGACCGGCGCTACATAGGGAATTGGGATATAGAGAGAATTGCCGGGAAATACAGTAATTCAAATTGTTTAAGCTCTTCTCATTGGTCGGCATAAACCAGCCAATCAGAATAGGAGCGACAGTGGCCCATTCTTACCTATGGAGGAGTATTGACCAATCAGAATAGGAGCAACAAGGACCCAATCTATCCTATGGAGAAATCTTGACCAATCATATTCAAAGGCGGGTCAGTTCAAAATACAGTAAAAAGGCTGAAAATGGCTGATTGGTTGAGCTAGCGGGGGCTCGTCCAGCTTAGCCAATCAGAGCGCGAGCTACTTTCTCATCGAGTTCTATGGGAAAACAAATGCAGAGCGAGTTCTGTTTGTGATTGCCTAATTTAAAAGAGGCGCGGTTATTTGGACCAATGGGAGAGCGAGCGATGCTCTTATGGGTTTTCTAATGCAATTTGGAATAAAACTGTACATGGCCGAAATCAAATGATAAGACTACAGAAGTTTGTCCCTATCTGTATATAAAATGAACAATAATATTGGGGTAAAGAAAAAAAAAAAATTCAATAAATTCATGATTATTTCTTTATTTTTGTTAGCCAATAATAATAATAATAATAATAATAATAATAATAATAATCTTTATATAGCGCCAACATATTCCGCAGCACTTTACAATTTGGAGGGTAAACGTACAGACATTACACATTAAAAGTACTTACAGATGAGACACAAGGTGTGAGGGCCCTGCTCGCAAGAGCTTACAATCTATTAGGATGTACGGGAGAGACGAAGGGCAAGAAGTGCTAGATTTACAATGGTCCAGCCATATGACATAAATATGGGGTTTTTTTACATAGAATTCGGATGAACCTGCCACCCTCTATATACATCTATATACAGTTAAGTGCCGAAAATGAGATGAGGTGCTGCGGGTGGGGGGGGGGGGGGGTGTTAGCATTAGGGATTCTGGTAGGCCGGAGTGAGAAGATGTATTCTCAGGGCCCTTTTAAAGCTATGAGAGTTCTGAATGTGCCTGATCGCCTGCGGTAGCATGTTCCAGAGAACTGGTGCCGCACGTGTGAAGTCTTGGAGACGGGCATGGGAGGTTCGGATGAGTGTAACCTGATATCAGCAGAGTGAGTAGGGTGGTAGACAGAGATGAGGGAGGAGATATAGGGAGCAGCAGCGCTGTGGAGAGCTTTATGAGTGAGAGTGATGAGTTTATGTTGTATTCTGTACTGAATAGGCAACCAGTGCAGAGAATGACACAGGGCAGATGCATCAGTATAGCGGCTGGAAAGAAAGACAAGACTGGCTGCTGCATTCAGGACAGATTGGAGAGGGGAGAGTTTGCACTGAGGGAGACCGATAAGCAAGGAGTTACAGTAGTCGAGACGAGAATGAATAAGAGCAACAATGAGAGTTTGAGTTGTTTCCACAGTGAGAAATGGACGGATTCTGGAGATGTTCTTGAGGTGCAGGTGACAGGATCAAGGATCAAGGATCAATAGTATGGGTGTAACAAAAATAAAGAAATAACCATGATTTTATTGAATTAATTTTTTATTTCGTTACCCCCCATATTATTATTCATTTTATATACACATCGGGACAACTTCTGTAGTCTTATCATTTGATTTCGGCCATGTACAGTTTTATTCCAAATTGCGTTAGAAAACCCATAGGAGCGTCGCTCGCTCTCCCATTGGTCCAAATAACGGCGCCTCTTTTAAATTAGGCAATCACAAACAGAGCTCGCTCTGAATTTCTTTTCCCCATAGAACTCTATGAGAAAGTAGCTCGCGCTCTGATTTGCTAAGCTGGACGAGCTCCCGCTAGCTCAACCAATCAGCTCTTTTCAGCGTTTTTACTGTATTTTGAACTGTCCCGCCTTTGAATATGATTGGTCAATTTTTCTTAAGAGCTTAAATAATTTGAATTACTGTATTTCCCGGCGATTATCTATATTGCAATTCAATAAGTAGCGCCGGTCTCGGCGACAAACGCGGTGTTCGGGATTTAACTGATTTATTTTTATTGAAGGTTTCAGCGCTTTCTCTGATAATGTTTTACACTTAATAAAAATGATTTTTTTAATCATACTCCATGCCTCACGGCGCCGAGCGCCAAGATTGCATTGCGCCTATCTCTCCATAGACTACAATGGGAGAAGTAGCTCGCGCCCTGATTGGCTGGGATAGCCAAGCCCCCGGTAGCTCAGCCAATCAGCTCTTTTCTGTATTTTTACTGTATTTTGAACTGTCCCGCCTTTAATTTTGATTGGTTCTTACTTCTCCATAGGTTTTAATGGTTCACTGTCGCTCCTATTCTGATTGGCTGGTTTATGCCGACCAATGAGAATAGCTTTCAGAATTTGAATTACTGTATTTCCCGGCAATTTCCAATATTCTTGATGTTGCGCCGTTCTAGATTTTTGGAAAGTGATTTTTTTATTTATTTTTTATTTCTGAGGTTTGAGCTCTTTTTCTGATAATGTTTTCCGCCTTTATAAAGGCAATTTTTTCGGAATCATACTCCTGCTGCACGGAGCGGAGCACCGAGATTTCGGATACGATCTTCTATGTTTCCTCGCATGTTCTGTTCTCGCTTCACTTCGCCTCCGCCGGAGCATTTAGACCAGAATCAACCAGGTCTGCCTGTCGGAGCTGCCGAGCGCTGCATTACGCCGCACTTTGCCGACTCGCCATCGTACATGCCTCGGAGTTTTCTAGCGCGCCGCCTCCCGCCCCGGAACGCCCACACCGCGCCCACACCGCGCCCATTGGCCGCCCCTTCATGCGGGGCGCAGCTGAAAGTGGCGAACGCTGCGCCTAACACCGCATCCTTGCGTCCGACAGCGGATTCGGGCCAGTGAGGCGCAGGTTATGCAAAAAAACAGGCGAAAAGCCCGATCATACATGTCGCCCTCAGTCTTTAAACAATTTGGGACCGCCCATATGATGATGTCATGTCTTTGGAAGCTTCTGATAGGTTTATTGGCAACATCTGATTTAATTAGAGACGCAGTATTTTATAGCAAACCAGAAACACACTGCTTCTGTGTATAACATCATGGGAAAGTCTCTAGAAATCAGTCAAGATATCAGGAAGAGAATTGTGGACTTCCACAAGTCAGGATCATCCTTGAGTGCAATTTCCAAATACCTGAAGGTGCCTCATTGATCTGTATAAACAATTATACGCAAGTACAAATAAGAGGGAATGTCCAGACATCGTACCGCTCAGGAAGGAGACGGGTTCTGTGTCTCAGAGAAGAACATGGTTTATTGGCAATACTCATTCATGGCCTGTCCTTAAGACTAAGTCTACACAGCATAGCTTTACTGTACCCTGATGGTATCCTGTGCTACATAGACCGCAATAGAAAATGTGCTGTAGTCTCCACAGCAAGGATTTTTTACATCGGTTTTAAAATCTGGCGGAATATGCAACATGTCTATTCCACCGGATTCTGCTCGGATTTGCCGCTGGCTGTATGGGACCGTTAGCAAATCAAAAAAAACAGGCTCGCCTTTTGCACAAATCTGAGGCAGAAACTGCAGTCCTGCAAGCGCAAGGTCCTGCAACTTGCCATGTAGACTTAGGCTAAAGGGGTTTTTAAGACTGTTAAAAAGCTCCATACTACCTCCCACTGTACTAAAATAGATAATTACCCCATACTTTCCACTCCTATCACCACCATTCCGGCATTGCCAGAGCTCCAGTGTTCCTCCATCACCGTTCCCTCACTGATGACGACATGTCATGGAGCAAATGATGCATCAGCCAATCACTGATCTCTGTGGTCACATGCTGAGGATGCATGGTCGTGACATCATCAGTGAGGGACCCGGGGATGGGGAACACTGGAACTGTGGTGATGGGAGAGGTAAGTTTGGAGTAATTTTCTATTTAATCACAGTGGGAGTTGGTAGGGAAGTTTTTAAAAGTTTTGTAAAGCCTCTTTAAGACAGTCTATGGGCAGAACAAAGGGTTCATGAGGGAATCTCCATAGACGCATTTATTCTCTACTCTAGGGCCTTAGACTCTACCTGGACCTGTAGAACATCTAAACTCACCCCCATTTACTAAGCTGCAGAATCATGTACAAATGTTCAACTCTGCCTGCTTAAGGGATCACGATGCTCTGCTGGTAATAAGGGTCTTAAGAGTCAGACCCTTGTTGATGGCACAATGATGACATATCCTAAAAGTAAATTCAGGGAATGTGTTGTAACGATGCACGCTGTGGTCCCCGCTATAGACCGCAGGCACGCTCGTGTTCTGACACCACCACTCTGCCTGGCACTCACCTCTCCCCGCTCCTGCTCCACATCCATCCTTTGATCATGCCAGGTTTGCATGATCCTGTCCCATGTGGAGCACACAAGACTGCCTTCCACTGAACCTATCTCTTGTCAGCACTTATTATTTAAAGGAACACCACTCCCCTAGTCTGTGCCAATTTGTTAGTTCCTCAGCTAGCTTTTTGCCTCATACCGTATTTATCCTGTTTGACCTCTGCTATTGTATTCCTGCTACCTGCCCTGACCTCCTTGCCTGTGATCCAATTTTGCCTTAGCCTGCTTCCTGTATACTTCGTTAGCACTTTGGCTGTCACCGCAAGCGACTTGGGAGTTCCTCGCAGCCATATCCCTCATTGCTGTCATGGACAAAAGGATTTTTCAGAGCAAAAAGTAATGATTATTAGTTTTCAGGCCAGAGGTGGCGGTATTTCTGAAACTGCGCAGCTTGTGAACTGTTGGGGACTGTGGTGAAAATGTATTGTGAGTGTCCAAATGGCACCATTGCAGATAAGTGATGTGAAAACTGCAGAGCACCACTTGCCATTGATGTGACAGCTATGAAGCTTAGATAGTGTGGAGCAACACGCGAGAGTGGAGAAGCTAACCACTAAAATGACTCAAGGGGTGACCAGAAGGATGCCTAAACAACATTTCAGTGAACCCTACTACATCTGAAGCCCGGAGCAGACAGATTAAACTGTACCTCTGCTAACCAAGGTGCATCAGACAAAAAGGCTTCAATTTTGTTGACAGTATAGGATTTTGACCTTCAATGATAAGCAAGATGTTGCCTTCTCTGATGAATCCCATTTTCTGCTTTATAGAACTGATGGATGTTGGCATGTTAGGCACAAAACATCAGAGAACAAACACCCTGCAACCATGGCTGGAAGAACACAAGCTGGTGGTGGCAGCGCTATGGTCTGGGGAGTGTTTTTGTAGCATTCTCTGGGTCACCCATCCCATTGATTTGGGTATAAATCCATTCTTGCGTATCACGTACATGCTCATTCTCTTCCCTGGGGCAGAGGGGATCTTCCAATAAGATAATGTGACATGTCACACAATTAGAAATGTCCAACATTATTTGGAAGAGCAGGACCAAGATTTTCCAAGTATTTCCCTGACTCCTAATTCCCCAGACTTGAATCCAATTGAGCATCTGTAGGAGCCCCTGGTTGGGGGTGTTGGCTCTATGGACCCTCCTGAAGCTGTGGGAGCCCCTGGCTGGTGGTTTTGGCACTATGGACCCTCCAGCAGCTGTGGGAGCCCCTGGATGGTGGTGCTGGCTCTATGGCTCCTCCCGCAGCTGTGGGAGCCTCTGGATGGTGGTGTTGGCTCAATGGCCCCTCCAGCAGCTGTGGGAGCCCCTGGAGGGTGGTGTTGCTCTATGGTCCCTCAGCTAGCTGTGGGAGCCCTGGAAAGGTTGTCGTATGGTTCTATGGACCCTCCAGCAGCTGTGGGAGCCCCTGGATGGTGGTGTTGGCTATATGGACCCTCCAGCAGCTGTGGGAGCCCCTGGATGGTGGTGTTGGCTCTATGGACCCTCCAGCAGCTGTGGGAGCCCCTGGATGGTGGTGTTGGCTCTATGGCCCCTCCAGCAGCTGTGGGAGCCCCTGGATGGTGGTGTTGGCTCTATGGACCCTCCAGCAGCTGTGGAGCCTCTGGATGGTGGTGTTGGCTCTATGGCCCCTCCAGCAGCTGTGGGAGCCCCTGGATGGTGGTGTTGGCTCTATGGACCCTCCAGCAGCTGTGGGAGCCCCTGGATGTTGGTGTTGGCTCTATGGACCCTCCAGCAGCTGTGGGAGCCCCTGGATGGTGGTGTTGGCTCTATGGTCCCTCCAGCAGCTGTGGGGCCCCTGGATGGTGGTGTTGGCTCTATGGACCCTTCAGCAGCTGTGGAATGTAGGTGACTCCAGATACCTGTGACAAGGACCTACAAGGACCTTATTGAGTCACTCCAAACCCATCTGCTGGATATTAGGAGGTGGTCATAATAATGTGACTTGACAGTGTATCTCCAAGTACATTGGTGTGTGTGTGTGTGTGTGTGTGTGATGGGGGGAGGGGGGGCGTGTTCGTGTTTGTGTGTATTACATTCACAGCTCTTACTTATTAAGTTTACTTCAGGGTGAGTGCTCCTAATTACCCACCCACATGAATGGCATTATCATGTGCAGGCGTTGACTATTTAACTGACATGAATGGGGTGGAGTAGGAATAATTAGTTGGATGGTTATAAATGAACTGCAGAGTGTTTTCCATTGACAAAAGAACTTCAATTTTTCATGTCCTCAGAGAAGGGGAGAAATAGATGCCGACCTGTTCCTACAATGAGCTGCCATTTACCCGCTGCTGATGCATATAACATGAGGACGCACAATTTTACATGAATTTCGAAGACTATAAGGAAGATAATGAGAAAGTGACAAATGTAACAAAGGCAGGCTTAGGTGGTGAGGATTAATTATAGGTATAAAAAGCGCATAAAAATAACTATACTTCACCTGTACCTACCGACAAATGGCGACAATTAGCAGTAAAATGAGCGAGATTTTTTGCCATCCTATGCCACAACTGCTATATTTGCAGGAACCCTGATAAAGTTCTGTTTACAGTCTGCACAAGAACATCAGAAAATCGAATGTCCAGAATATTTTTTTAAATTATCTCATAATCTCCCTGTGATATTTTCTACACCAGTGCTCCAGGTTTTGCACCGTATCCTAATTGAAAGCTGCTTCTTTTGCCCTGTAAAACTACAACCCTCACGGTCCGTTGCTGTGCTTTGTCCATCTTCCTCCCTCTCAACCTGATTACCAATGTTTCCCCTCATGTTAAAATCCTTGGGTGACCGGATCAAAGGCTTGTGGCTTCTAGGGTTGCCCTGAAGAAGCCAATCCTCTTTTGTCGCCTGATCTCCTGGGCTGGACACAAAGCTGTGTCCTGTGTCTGGAGACATAGAACTACTAAGCTTCCTGTCAGACTGTCTTTAGTCCATATCCTCCTTCTTCTCCTCACATCTCCTGAAGATGTCTCCTGGAGAAAACTGAATTCATCATCTTCCCACTGTCTCACGCTATCCCTCCACCTGATCTCTCTATCACAGTTAATGGCTACTCTCTGCCTCCGGCTCCGCAGGTCCGCTGCCTTGGGATATCCTTTGATTCCAATCTGGCCTTTAAACCCCACATCCACACCCTCACCTCTGCCTGCCGCCTCCACCTGAAAAATATATCCCGAATCCGCTCATTCCTTAACTTTGAAAGCACAAAAATTCTTGTCTCTGCCTTTGTCATCTCCCGCCTAGACTATTGCAACATCCTTCTCTGTGGCCTCCCGTCTAGCACCCTCACTCCCCTCCAATCCATCTTTAACTCTGCTGCCCATCTCATCCACCTCTCTCCTCGCTACTCCTCTGCCTCTCCCCTCTGCCAATCCCTTCACTTACTTCCCAATGTCCAGCGAATCCAGTTCAAGTTAGTAACCTTGACCTACAAAGCTCTCCATAACCTATGCCCTCCAGACATCTCTGCTCTAATCTCCAGATATCTCCTCTCTCGCAATCTCCACTCCTCACAGGACCTTCTCCTTTGCTCTCCTTTTATCAGCTCCTCACATAACCGTCTCCAAGACTTCTCCCGTGCTTCCACCACACTCTGGAACTCACTGCCCCAACACCTCAGACTCTTCCCCCTCTCTCACTAGCCTCAAAAGCAACCTGAAAACCCATCTCTTCAGGAGCCTATAACCAGCAATAACCCCATTGCTTTTACTCGACCTCACAAACATGTCCACCCCTCACCTTCAGTCTCTTCCCACCTCCATTGTAGACTGTAAGCCCTCACGGGCAGGGACCTCTCTCCTTCTGTACCAGTTGTTAGTTATTAATTTGTCTCCTTTGTACTTGTTTGACTTATGTTATGTATACAACCTGAATGTACAGCGCTCTGGAACCAAGGGCGCTCAAAAATAAATAATAATAATAATTTATCAAGTTATGTAGAATTAAAACCAGGGCTGTGGAGTTGGCAAGCCGAAACCCCGACTCCGACTCCGACTCTTCAATTTCCCAAACCTCTGACTCCTCAATTTCCCAAACCTCCGACTCCGACTCCCGAGTCCGACTCTGACTCCGACTCCGACTCTGACTCCTGACTCCCTCATACACGGCGCATGTTTAAGTGATAACTTTACTGTAGTAAAATGGTAACATCAGGCTGTTTATCACCTTATGATACAATAATCAAGCTATTTAGGTAGAACAGACACTGACAAGCTAAAGTGTAACAATGTTTTGATCTTTTGAACACTTGTGGGTAGAGTTGAAGAAAAAACTGTATTTTGTATCAAGTCCAGTTCTGCACCAACATTGGGGAATGTGTAGAAGAGACCTGGGCTCAGATTATGGTCAAGATATGCTTGAATCTGATCCAGAGCCCAGAAGGATTCAGGCACTATTGAAACCAAAAGGTGGATTTACCAAATACTAACAAAATAATACAAATTAACATTTTGATTTTTAGGAGCAAAACAGTAACAATGCAGTTACAGGAAAGAATCTGCAGCACTAAGCAGATGCTAAATACTTGCAAGTCAAATTTATGTATAAGATCGGTAAGATGACTGTATATAAAATTACAGTAGCCTCATGTACAAAGCTGTAGTGGAGGGTGAGATATGGAGCCTGAAAGTCACAAGTTCAAACCATTGTTACCATTTTGCTTGCCAGTGTAAAATATATTTATTGGACATGACTTTAGGACACAAAAAAATTGTAAATATGCAAAACAGTGCAGGAACATTTCTGGAGTCTCTGAATTTGTTCTGAGAAATAGTATTGCCTCCATCAGATCCTGCATACATGACCTCAAATCTGATCTCATTTCCAGGCTAGAGAACGGCCTCTCTACACTAACTTGGGTTGGGGGTAAAGCGGTGACCACAGGGGCAACATCTCTAACAATGTCAGGGTATAAAGGAATTGCCTCAGCCACAGTCAGTTTTGATGAATGGTTAAACTCTTCCACTTCTTTGAAAACAGGTGAAAAATTTTGCTGAAATCTGTTTGCACTGGGAGCAGAATCTTTCCCCTGGGGCAGCGCTTTGCCTGCTCCATGTCATCAATTACACTCTCATGTGATGAGGCTGAAGATATGGGAGCAGTAGCACTGGCTGGACCCAATGCATCTTGCTCTTTGCACTGCATCGAACTAACTGGACCAAATTATTATATATTTTGGGAGTCGGAGTCGGTCCATTTTATGATGACTCCGACTCCACAGCCCTGATTAAAACATTACAAAAGTGCCAAACTGTAGGAGAGGTATGAGTTGAAATAATATATTTTTTCCACTGGAAACCGCTTTTCAATGGGAGAGTGTTGTGGGCATGAACATAAGAGGAGATCATTGTGTAGGGAGAGGAAAGATCTGTTCCTATAATGTTCCTGTGTTATGCATCTCCAGCTTTATAACAGAGGTGTTAGCTGGTAATCCTGCCTAATGTTAACAATAAGGTAACTGATGACACTCCCCCCAAAGTTGCAAAATTTCTTTTTTTTTTTTTGTTTTTTTGTTTTTTTAATACAAGTATTGACACTGAAAATTAAAAACAGGACTAAATAAGTTAAAAATTGTTTTCTGATTAAAAAAAAAAAAGTCCATCCGTTTTATGGAAACCTGGGGTTGTGGCTTTGTTAAATTGGCAGGAGTTACAATATCTTGCAGATATGGAGAGGGCGTCCTTTCCTTTTGTATTAAGAAAGGTGTTTTTGTTTTTCCAATGGATACAGATAATAATGAACTTAAGGGAATATACGAGTGTAATTACCAGTATTTTCCTACATAGACTGTAATACACATCACCTTTTTTTGCAACTAATCTACAGTAATGGGCAAAAGTTATAGGCAAAAATGCTACAAAGTAAGAATGCTTTCACACACAGAAGTGTTAAAGGTGTTTTTCCACGAAAGACCATCGTGGCACATTGCTAGGATATGCCATCATTGTCTGATACCTATCTCGGGAACGGACCCCCGAAACTCGCAGAGCAAGCTGGAGAGCCGGTCGCATATGTGCACGGCTCTCCATTCTGTTCTATAGGTGCAGTGTTGGACTGAGGTTCTTTGGGCCCACAGGAGGAGTTGATTCTAGGGGCCACCAGTTGAGCCATTTCTGGGCCCACCGGTGGAGTTTATTTTAGGGGCCCATCCTACAGCTACCGTAAATGGCTGTACATGCCTCCTATACGCTGCATCTTGCTTTCTGCCTCTCTTTTATGCTTTTTTTGCTTCTTCTGAGGATGTTTATGCAGTTAAAAAACAACTTCAGGTCTGCTATGTACAGGGGCCCCATCTGGGATTTCCCTTATTCCCCTGTGGGCCAGTCCAAACTGGTATAGGAGTTCCAAGCAGAGCTGAACGCACCCCTCAGCTGTACTCAGAATTCCTATAGAACAGAATGGAGAGTGACTGTGCAAGCTCGGCCAGCTCTTCAGTCGGCACTGCGGGTGACGGCCCTGTTTTCCACTCATGGCAGAACCCCTTTAATAGTTTATTTTTTATCAGTAAACATAATGCAAAGTGCATGAACAAAAGAGAAATCAGATCAAACCAATATTTCGGATTACTACCCTCGGCTTTAGTTCCTTTAGGTACAGTTTCTGAAGGAACTTAACAAGGGTGAAATATTTGGTGTAACCATCTGGAAGCAATGATGTGGCCCACATAAGCCCTGATCTCATCATTATCCAGTCTCTCTGGGATTAAAAGGAAGAGACAAAAGGATCTTAGCAGCTTCATCCATAGAGGAGATGTGCTTACTTCTCCAAGATGTTTGGAACAACCTCCCAGCTGAGTTCCTTCACTATGTACAAGTATCTAGAGGAACTGATGCTGCGCTGAGGAAAAAGTGTGATTACACCAAATATTTTCTGCCTGCTGAGTTTCTTCAAAAACTGTACCTAGAGGAACTGATGCTGTTTTGAGTCAAGGGGTGGTCATACCACATAATGATTTGGTTTTCATATCTCCTTTGTTTATTCACTTTGGGCCACATGTATGAACCTGTTTAGGTCTAAAACTCACTCTTTTGCTCATAGGTTACATTTGGCAAAGAAGTGTTTTAGACCCCAACAGGTTCATACATGTGGCCCTTTGTATTTTATTAGCTGATAAAAATCAACTATTACCATTTCTGTTTAGCAGGGAGGAAATCTTTGGTGTACCTGCCCTTTGCCTTCAAAACAGCATCAGTTCCTCTAAATACAATTTTCTTTAGGTACCCGGCAGGGAGGTTGTTCCGAACATCTTGGAGACATAAGCACAGATCTTCTGTGGATGTAGATCCTTCTGTCTCTTCATGTAATCCCAGACAGTCTGGTTGATGATGTGATCAGGGCTTTGTGGGTAGTGTTAGATTGCGGTTCCTAGGGCCCACCAGTGACGTTCCATTCTTGGGGCCCACCAGTGGAGATAATTCTGGACCCCACCAGTGGAGATGACTACGGGGGAACTACTGTACATGCTTATTATACTCTGCCTTCTCCCTTTTGCCTTTTTCCCTCTCACAAGGATGTATTTGTGGTTTAAAAGAAAGTTCAAGGGCCCACTGGGAGTATCCCCCGTTCACCAGTGGGCCAGTCCAAGCCTGTCTGTGGGGGCCACAACATAATTTCAAGGTGGTCACAACAAATTTTCCCTCCATGCTGAGTTCCTTTAAAAACTGTATCTAGAGGAACTGATGCTGTTTGATGGCAAAGGACGATCACACAGAATATTAATTTGGCTTTGATTTCTCATTTGTTCAATCACTTTGTATTTTATTAATTGATAAAAATGTGACTGGCAACACTTCTAGGTTTGGAAGGATTCTTCCTCTGCAGTCTTTTATCCACAGCAGAGACTTTGCCATACAGCTTCTTCCTGAAGGACAGAACGTTTCCATGCTGTGGAGCAGGAGCCTTGTTATGCCGCATTGTGCTGTACAAGAAGCAGTTATCTCACCGTGTTGATAATTTAGGAGGAACGTGTCAGAATCTGATAGCGTGTCACCTACTGCAGTTTGCCGTCAGGCTGCTTAAACTTTACGTCTATGTGGATAGAAAATGGATGAGAATAATCCTGTGCAGTGACACATCTCCTCTATCTGCTCTTGCAGTTGGGTAATAATTGTGCTTCTCCCTAGTCCAGCCAGTGAAGGGAACGTGCTAATCTGAAATGTACAGTTGAAATGCTTAACACCAAGAATGAACCAATGCTGCAGTTGTCACTCAAGTCCTCTAATCTTCAATATCTGCCATGAACACACTTATAATATATAAAGGACGGAGGTGAGATGAGAAGTAGAGTGCTAAGAGCAGAGAGAAGACTCATCCTCTGGCATCACAAAAAATGTTTCAAACAGTGAAATAGCCATAGGGGGTGCAGAGGCAGCGGTCCAAGCGGGTCAGGAAACCTAATGGAGACTATAGTCCAATGTGAATCATAAGAAGATACCAGCAGAGCCATCTTTACAGCATTATGGCACTGCAGTGGGCCCTGCCCGAATACACGACATCACCCCTAACCATGCCTTTAAGCACCCCCCCAAGCACACTCATTATCGCGCCACTTATGTCTAGGCACCAGCAGCCTACAAGACTATTTGGCAGGGCAGGTAGCCTTTAGCTCCCTTCTCCACCATGTTTTTTTTACTGTTTACACATCCTAAAAACACACAGTTACATTCCTGGGACATACATATACCACCTGGGGCCACCATACTTGTGGAAAATGCCTAGTGTGCCTAATGAAAAAGAATATAGGGAAAGATCTGTGTAACTTGGCGTCTACACACTAGTTTTATATAGGTATAGAGGAGTGTAAAATGCATCTGTATGAATGAAAGTGTTATGTGCCAAACACTTTTGGAGCATAACACTCAACATTGGCGCATAGAGTGTTATGCGGCAAACTTGGTATGGTATGCAGCAAACTTTGGCACATTCTAGGTGCATTAAAACGTGTCGTGCCAGGCACACATTGCGCCAAGTTTGGCCATGCGCCTGTTCATACATCTATACATACATCTATAGCAGTGCGCCGGTAATTTTTTGACGCAATATACACCCAAAAAATGGCGCAGGCGAGTTTATGTTGCCTTTAGTATTTTTTGTTGTTGGAAGAAAGGACTGAAAGGCACAAATGTCCACGGTGAGTAATTTAGTTGAAAGACTCTGCACTGTGTACCCTAACTGCAGTACATTACAATCCCAGCAGCAATCTACATTGACCTACTACATGCTGGGATACTAGCGATGTGGTGTTTACTTGCTTATTTGACTCTGAATAATTGGCCAGGCTCATCAGTATAGTGCAGCGAAATGCAGTCCAATTTTTTCTTTTCTAATAGGTGTAAAGTATAGACATACAGCATTTTATGAAGGGACAACACTAATATACATGTTTATTATTCGGTCCTTAAAGGGGTTGTCTCACTACAAGGATTGCTTCTTTTTATAATAAAGACCTTGCAAAAACAGTACTTTGATATGCTGTCCATTACCGTGTCCTACCTATTCTGATATCCCTCTTGTATGGGCTGCATCAGTCCTCAGATCGCTATAGCTACAGACCTTGTGATCTCTCTGATAGGCTGCCAGCGCTGGCACATAGCTACAGACCTTTCAATTCTCCCGATAGGCTGCCACACTGGTCGCAAAAGTAAGACTGTTTATTCTCATGATAAGGCTGCCAGCACGGCGCTAAAGTACAGACCTGTTCTTCTCTCCTGATAGGCTGCCACACTGGTCGCTATAGCTACAGACCTGGCTTCTACTGCGCTAGTGGAAGCCAGTAAACACACCCCTGAATTCAAAATGAAACCAAGAAGACAGGACTGAAGTGAGATGAATCTATCTAGTGAGACAAATCCTGGGAAAAACAATTACAGGTACTTCTGACTTTGCATGCAGCGCAAGATGAGGTCAGTACCTCAGATGTGCCCTAACGGAGGACATACCAAAGAAGCTGCAGTAGTGTATAGCAATGGGCAACATGACTTTCTCATTAAAGAAACACATCTGGTGTCTTGATGCAGACGTACTGTCAGGCAATGCTTCATGGGGGAAAAATAATGCAAATTACAGTTGCAGAAAAGTTTAAAGGGGTTTTCCAAGATTTTTAAAAAACTCACTAGCTTTATATTGTGCTTAAAAGGGTTGTCTCACTACAAGGATTGCTGCTTTTTTATATTAAAGATCTTGCATAAACAAGTCACTTTGTAATATATGTCCATTAACAGTGTCCTACCTATTCCTAGATATCCCCTCTTGTAGGGGCTGCATCAGCTCCTCAGGTCACTATAGCTACAGACCTGTTCGATCTCTCTTGATAGGCTGCCAGCACTGGTTGCTATAGCTACAGACCTGTTCAATCTCTTCTGATAGGCTGACAGTGCTGGTTGCTATAACTACAGACCTGTTCAATCTCTCCTGATAGGCTACTATAGCTACAGACCTGTTCAATCTCTCCTAATAGGCTGCCAGCACTGGTTGCTATAGCTACACACCTGGTGTCCTCAGGAGCTCATCACTGTGGGCCAGTAAAGCCGGTAAACGCGCCTTGAATTCAAAAATGAATCTGAAAACAGGACAGAGATAAGATGAATTGATGTAGTAAGACAACCTCTTTAAGTAGAAAATTAACTCATACTTACCTCTCCCATCACCACCGTTCCAGCACTGCCAGAGCTCCAGTGTCCCCCTCAGGGCCCTCATTGATGATGTTACGTTCATAGATCACTTGAGGCTTCCAACAATTTCTGTCTTCAGCAGTCATATTCCAGCATATACAGCATGTGACCACGGAAGTCAGTGATTGGTTGCAGCATCATGTGATCCATGAACGTGAGGTCATCAATGTGTTATCGGTTTTAAGATCACAACAAAAGCCATTGAACAGTTAATATAACTTTCTGTGCAGTGATTTCACACTGCATCATCTGTCGAGGTTATTTTTACTACATCTGTAGCTTTGTTCCAGAAGAGAGAAAAATGTATCTCAAATCACAAAGATGGCTGACGTGTGGACCTCTTCTATTCCGGAGGATTGCTATGTTGCGCAATGTGACTTTAATTCTATAGCAAAAAAATTTGCAAGTGCCCATGTAACTTTTGCCAGAAAGCAACATGGTTATAAGGTAGGATCGAGGGCCATCTTTACTGGTCAGAAATGCGTAAGCGAGCGTGTTCGTTTCTTTTAAGAAATATTTTATTAAGTTTTTAATAAAAATTGTACAATTTTTAACCGGAGAAGATGCCGACTACATGGAATACTATTTAAGCTGCAAGGCTCACAGCTTCAGTCTGAGCACTGTCTGGATTTTTGACAAACCCGAGCTCTGCTATATGTTTGGAAGTATATGTATGTTTGGGAGTGGTAAGCACAACTTCACCTGGTCTTTTGGACTTTGTTGTATCAGTTTATAAGCAGGACGATAGCAGGTTCCAGACTGCATATTATTGGAACAAGCTCTTTACAGACACTGAACAAGCAGTGGTTCATCAGAAGAATACAGAACTGTAAGGGCATGTCCCCACTGCACGGGTTTTCGGGCGGTTTTTCAGACGGTTTGCGGTTTTGCATCTGAAAAACCAGCCGAAAATGAGCAGAACGGGGCTCTATGGAAACCCGTGCAGCAGTCCCCACTGCACGAGTTTTCCGCCCGGCGGTCTTTCCGCCCGCAAGACATTCTACAAGAACATTCTTCCGTCCGGTTTTCGGACGGAATATGTGCTTGTGAATGTGAAGGGGGAGGGCTTTTCTCTGCTCATCGCGGAGAAAAGCCGTCCCCCCCGTGGCCGTGTGCATGGCACAAAAACCGGTCGGATAAACCGACCAGTATTTGTCTTTTGCCGTGTGAATGCGCACGAAGACTTCATCCACTCGTCCGTTGTAAAATGCGGAGAAACTGTGTTATAGTATATGACCAGTAATTTAAAATAGTTTTTTCTTTTTTGACACCTTTTTACATGGATTTTGCAGTTGTTTTTTTATTTAAGCAGGCCCATTAACATTGAACTGTACTATAATCAGCTGTTTTCATGTGAAATAGGACAGGTTTTTGCTGTGTAGACTACAGCACAGATTTTCTATTGTGATCTATGAGCACAGGATTACAGTTGAATTTTGCAGATTCTAAATACTGAATTCACTTAAAAATATGAATGTAAAAAAGTTCTGTGTAGATGCATCCTAAGTATAGTTATATATTGGGTTATAATACTTAAAGAGGTTGTCCCATCTACTAAGTTAAAGGGGTATTCCCATCACAGCAAGTGCTACTGGAAGGGCCAATTATTGTAAAGTAAGCAATTTTTAAAATGTATTTTATTAAAAAATATGTATGCTTTACCTAATACAGGCCTTTTTTGTACCTACAACTTGCTCTCTTGTCTTCATGGTTACCTACCACTGCTGTGTACTTCCAGTGGTAGCTGGTCATAATGTTGCCTGTAGCCAGGATAGCGAAGATGAGCATTTTCGTACATGAGTATTCTCCCTCCACCCAGCCAGGCCAGAGAAACTTATTTTCAGACGGTCTTCGATAGTGCTGCATTACTGGCCATACACGGTTGGTGGTCGGTAACCAAGGAGACAAAAAATCAAGTTGAAGGGGCAAAAAAAAAGTAAAACATAAATTTTTTTCTTAATAACATGCATTTTCAATTGCTTACTTTACAATACAGAAATTGGCCCCTTCCAATGCATTTGCTGTGATGGGAATGCTTCTCTAAGGTCTGAAGGCAGTTGGTACCTTGCTGTGAGACAAAAGAGCGCATCTACTGAATCTCTAGAGGACTTAGCCTGCTCATGCAAAATAGGATAGTCCATTGAAATCAGTCAGACCTATGTAATACTTTATTTCTCCTGTGGAGGCACTGTAGGAAAATTGGAACACTTGCTTCTAGTTCCTCCAAAGGTTGCACATGATTATTGGAGATGCCAGTAGCAGGTCATCCTGTGATCAAGTCATCAGGGGGTTCCTCCTAACCAAATAGGATTATCCAAACCTAACAATCCCTTAAATAAAGCAACGTGAATGCAAAATAACTCAGCATTCTGTATTATTTTTTTATTATGCTCATGTAAACTGTTCAAGTGAATCCAGGCATGAATACACGGATCCATTAACCCAACATCTATTTTGTAAAATGTGAAGCGTTGAAGTAATGTGAAATAAAATCCATATTTTTTTTTGCACGATTTTTTATTATAACTTAATTTTTATGTGGCTACGACTGAATTACCCAGAAGGGGAGGAAGCCCAAATGTCTGGCATGAATATAATGAATTATGAGCTGAGATCCAGTAAAAGCGAGGAGCCGCGCTCCTGCAGCTAGATTGCCATCATATTTTATACTGAAGCTACAGCTTCCCTGCTCTTTAAACCATTATGATCAAGGCCAAGTTGTTAGTTTGGGCCAAATGACTGAAAGGCAGGAGTCACCTTTCTGTTTATTGTGCCAGTAATTGAATTGTCAAATAGCATATTTATTCGGAAATGAAATTAGCATAGACTAATTGGCATGTGTAATTTAATTAGCAGTTTAGTCTATGTTGAATCCTTTGCGATAGCACAATTGTCCGATTATTTTAAACAATTCGACATATCTGATCGTGATTCCCACCGGGATTGCAATGTTTTTTAAAATTTTTTACCCTTTTAAAAAATAATTTTTTATTTTTTTTCAGGGTTTTTCAACTGTTTTTTGTTTGTTTTTTAATTCGAAGAGTAGCCTTTTTGCTTCAGTTTGGGGAAAACCCAAAAACAAATTTTTTTGGGAAAAAAATTAAATGTAAAACCAAAAACCCAAATAAAAATTTAGGATTAAAATTTTTTTAAAGGGATTAAAGGTTAACTTCCTGGGCTAGCGACATGAAGCTCCCATCGCAGGGTTAATTTTAAAAAGGCTTCTGTCCCGATTGTTTGTAAATTCTGGGGGTTTTTCACAACATTAGGCTGATGCTGAAGAAACAGGAAGTGATGATGGACACATTGTATGACATCACTTTCCCGTTTCCACAAAAAATTTGGCCCGGGCGGGGAAATTTAACAGAAAGTGATGATTTGGAAGGGGATTTTCGGACAATCATTCCGTTACCAAAAAACATTAGGCCTACTGAAGAAACAGGAAGTTTAGGATGGAAGTTTATTTTGACATCCCCTTCCAGTTTTTTCCCCAACATTAGGCCTTTGCTTTTCCCGAAAAAAGGAAATGAGGGGGGGGTGGGGAAAAACTTAAAAACACTTTCCTTTTTCACAACACTAAGTGTCTGCTGAAAAAAACAGGAAGTGATGTATGACATCACTTCCGGGTTTCCCACAAACTTTTGGCCCCAAAAGGGTGAAGAAAGTTTAAAAAACCCCCGGTGAATATCTTTAGTCACAAAAGAATACAAGAAACTTTTTTTTATTTCCTATGAATGAATGTGTATGCCAGTAAATTTTAAATTTTACCCTGTGTGTTTCGTATTAGAAAGAAAACAACTGTTTATTAACATAAAAATTATAATTGGGTTTTTCAAATTTTTCTTTTAAAACTGTTTAAGAGCGCTCTAACCCACCCCCCGGGACCCTCCCCTTTCCTCTCAATGAAAGCAATAATTTTACCATATTTGAGGGCCCCGACCCTTTTGGTAATTTGGGTCTTTCAAATGCCCCGTTGTAGGGGCCCGCAGAAAAACACCACCCGACCAGGGTAATGGGTGGTGGGGCCTTTAAGGGCCCGACTTGGGGGTAATTTGGCTTACACTGCGCCCGTATGTATGACCTGGGGAAAAAAACCCAGGGCCCGGGGGAAAGGGTGGGCCTGAGCCCGACTTGGTTTTGGGGTTTTGGGTCTACACTGCCCCGTATTATAACCTGGGAGAAAAAACAAACAGACCAGGGGGGAAAAGGGGGTTTCCTGAGGGGCCCGACTGTGGTTTGGCTCTTTAAATGCCCCGTATTATGACCTGCAGAAGAACAGCCAACCAGGGTTTAAAGGTGGTGCCTTTAGGGCCCGACTTGTGGTTTTGGTCAACACTGCGGCCGTATGTATAACCCGGGAAGGGAAAAACAGGGCAGACCAGGGTAAAGGGGGGCCCCGACCCCGACTTTTGGCTTCTACACTGGGGCCCCGTTTGTATACCTGCAGAAAAACAGCCAGACCCCGGGTAAAGGGGTGGGCCCAGCCCCGACTTGTGGTATTGGCTCTACACTGCCCCGGGATGTATGAACCCCGGGGAGAAGAACAGAACCCGGGTTTAAAAGGGGGTGCCTGAGGGCCCGACTTGTGGTTTTTGGCTTCACAAAATGCCCCGTATGTATGACCTGGGAGAAGAACAAGCCCAAACCAGGATAAAGGTGGGGGCCCGAGCCAGACTTTTTGGTATTGGGGTCTACACTGCCCTTATGTATGGGCCCTGCAGGTAGAAAGCCAAACCCCGGGTTTTTGGTTTGGGGCCTTTAGCCAGACTTTTTTGGTATTGGCTCTAACCCCGGGCCCTGTATGTATAAAAACCTGGGAAAGAACAGTTCCCCGGGCCGGGGTAAAGGTGGTGCCTGAGGGCCGACTTGTTTGGGATTGGCTCTCACGCCCTGTATGTATGAAACCCGCAGAAGAACACCAGGGCCAGGGGTAAGGTGGTGGCCCCGAGCCAGGGCTTTTTGGGATTTTGGGTCTAACACTGAGCCTGTTTGTTTTAACCTGCAGAAGAACACCCGGCCAGGGTAAAGGTGGGGCCTGAGCCAGATTGTGGTATTGGCTCTACACTGCCCTGTATGTATGACCCGCAGAAGAACAGGGGCCCGACCAGGATAAAGGGGGGGTGCCTGAGCCCCAACTTGTGGTATTTTTTCTTACACTGCCCTATATGTATGACCCTGCAAAAAAAAACCCGACCCCAAAACCCGGGAAAGGTGGTGGGCCCGAAGGGGCCCAAATTGTGGGATTGGGTCTACACTGCCCTGTATGTATGGCTGCAGAAAAACAGCCAGGAAACCAGGGGTAAAGGTGGTGCCTGAGGGCCCGACTTGTGGTATTTTGGTTCCCCACACTGGCCCCGTATGTATGACCCGCAGGAAAACAGCCAGAAAACCCGGGGGAAAGGTGGTTTTCCTTTAGGGGGAAATTTTTGGGGATTGGGGTCTAAAACTGCCCTGTTTTTTTATGACCCGCAGAAGAACAGCCAGAACCCCGGGGGAAAGGGGGTTTTGGGGGCCTGAGCCAGACTTTTGGTATTGGCTCTAAAAATTGGGCCCCGTATTTTATGACTGCAAAAGAACAGGCCCGACAAGGGGGAAAGGTGGTGGGCCCGAGCCAGGGCTTGTGGTTTTGGCTCTAAAATGCCCTGTTAAAGTAAAAGGGCCTACAGGGGAACAGCCAGCCAAGGGGGAAAAGTGGTGCCTGAGCCCCGACTTTTGGTATTGGCTTCTACACCGCCCTGTATGTATGACCGCAAAAGGGAAAAACAGTCTGACCCGGGTAAAGGTGGGCCCTTTGGGCCCGACTTGTGGGATTGGCTCAACACTTTCCCCCGTATGTATGTCCCCGGGAGAAAAAACAGGCCCGACCCAGGGGGAAAGGTTTGGGGCCTGGGGTCGACTTTTGGGGGTTGACCCTTTCAAATTTCCCTGTATGTTATGACCTGGGAGAAGAACAAACCAGAAACCCGGGGGAAAGGTTTGGGGCCTAAACCGGAATTGTCGGGATTGGCTCTACAAACCGGGCCCCGGGATGTATGACCCCGCAGAAAAAACAGGGGCCCAAACCAGGGTAAAGGGGGGTGGGCCTGGGGCCCCCAAAAGTGTGGTATTGGCTTACAAATTTCCCTTTTATGTAGTCCGGCAGAAAAAAGGGTTGGCCAGGGAAAAGGTTGGGGGGCCTGAGCCAGGGCTTTTTGGTATTGGCTCTACAAATGCCCCGTACGTATGACCTGGGGGGAGGGAAAAAGCCAGGGGCCAGGGTTAAAGGTGGTGGGGCCCGAGGGGCCCGACTTGTGGTATTTTGGTCTACACTGCCCTGTATGATTAAACCCGCAGAAGAACAGCCAGACCAGGGTAAAGGTGGTGCCCCCGCCGATTTTTTGGGATTGGTCTACCTGGGGCCCCGTATGTTGACCTGGGGAGAAGAAAAAAGCCAGGACCAGGGTAAAGGTGGGTTTCCTGAGCAGACTTGTGGGATTTGGGTCTACATGCCCTGTATGTATGACCCGCAAAAGAACAGCCAGACAAAGGGGAAAGGTGGTGCCTGAGGGGCCCGACTTTTTGGTATTGGCTCTAAAACTGCCCTTTTAGTATTCCTGCAGAAGAACAGCCAGACCAGGGTTTAAAGGGGGGTGTCTGAGCCGGGCTTGTGGTGTTGACTCTACACTGCCCCGTTTGTATGAAACCCGCAGAAGAACAGCCCAAAACCAGGGTAAAAATGGGGCCTAAGCCAGACTTGTCGTATTGGCCCCTACAACCCCCCCTGTTTGTTTTGAATGCAGGGGAACAGGGGCCCGACCAAAGGGAAAAAGGGGGGTGCCTGAGCCAGGGAAAGTGTGGTATTGGCTTCACACTGGCCCCGTATGTATGTCCTGCAAAAAGAACAGTTTGGGCCGGGAAAGGTGGTGGCCCCGAGGGCCCGAAATTGTTTTGGGATTGGGTCTACCATGCCCGTGATTTTATGACCTTTCAGGGAACAGCCAGACCCCGGGTAAAGGTGGTGCCTGAGCCAGACTTGTGGGATTGGTTACACTGCCCCTGTATGTTTGACCTGCAGAAGAACACCGGCCCCAGGGTAAAGGGGGTGCCTGAGCCCGAAATTGGGGTATTGGGGCCCCCCACACCTTTCCCTGTATGTATGACCCGCAGAAAAAAACAGGGCCCGACCGGGGGAAAAAGGGGGTGCCTGAGCCAGACTTTTTGGTATTGGCCCCTACCACTGCCCCCTGTATGTTATACCTGGGGAGAAGAACAGCCAGACCCGGGTAAAAAGGGGGTGCCTGACCCGACTTGTGGTATTGGTCTACAACCGGGCCCCGTTTGTAGACCTGGGAGAAAAGGGAACAGCCAAAACCAGGGGAAAGGGGGTGCCTGAGCCAGACTTTTTGGTATTGGGCCCCCACTGCCCTGTATTTTATTTACCTGCAAAAAAAACAGGCCAGACCAGGGGAATGGGGTGGGCCCGAGCCCGACTTGTGGTATTGGCTCTACACTGCCCTGTATGTTTGACCCTGCAGAAGAACAGCCAGACAAAGGGGAAAGGGGGTGCCCGGGCCAGACTTGTGGTATTTGGGCTACACTGTCCCGTTGGGAATGACCCCCAGAAGAAAAAGATTATTTCATTCTGGGCACCCTTCTACACTCCCTTAAAAACTATTTAGAACGGGGCCCGAAGCACCAGGATTCTTTCATGTTTTTTCCTAAATGTTTTAAAAACCCCTTACACCCAAAGGGGCCTGAAAAGGGACCCTTTAAAACAACCCGCTTTAAAATTTTTTAAGGGTTTTTTCCTCCTTGTGTTTTTACCCAGTTTTAACTTTTTTTTTTATTTTTTTAAGTGATGGGGAGTTGTATGAGGAATGTTTTATGTGGAAGAATTGTATTTTTGGGGACATAGTTTTTGTTTATAAAAAAATTTCTGGGTTTTTTTTTTTATTTTTCAGTAAAGTTTTTTTTTTGTTTTGTTACAAATTATTTTTGTACCTTTTTAACATTTTTCACTTAAAAATTTCCTGTTAAAATGAAAGATCTTTTTATTTGGGAGGTTTTTTTGTGTAATAAAGTATGCCCCAAAAACTTTTTTTAAAAACAAAATTTTTTATTATTTATTTTAAATTTTAAATTTTTCCCACAATTTTTTAAAAACTTTTTTTTTAATCCCCTTAAAAGGGTAACTATGTTTAAACTTTTTTGTTACACTTATAATGTTTTATCATATTTTATGTATGTTTAAAAATTAAAAATTTTTATTCTTAAAACACAGGGGAGTATCCGGGGGATACAAAATGTGGGCCCCAATTATAGGCTTCCTGTACAGACCCCTCTGGAAACTACTCTAGATCCCCAGGACCCGACTGTACAGACATTTTTTCAGGCTCTGTTGGGTTTAAATCGGAGTCCCACACCTGGGCAGAACAGGAGAAAACCCTTTTATTATGCCGTGGACATGGGGCCGTGGGGGAAACAAGGGGAAAAGGGGCAAGGGGGTTGAAAGGGTTTTCCCTTTCTTCCCGACGCTTGCAGAGACTGCTCTAGGAGGGGGAGGGGGTATTAATAACAGCTTGTTTTCCCAGGGACAAGCTGGGTGCTGGGGAGCCACAAAACCCCCCGACCTTTTCATTTGGCGTTGGGTGCAGAAATCCCATACCCCCCACTGTTTTAAAAAAACAGTGGTCGGTATTTGAGGGGTTTAAATTTTTCTGCGAAAACACCTCCCCAGGGAATTGAAGTATTTTCCCCAAAGTTCATGCAAACAAAAGGGGGGTTGTGGGGCGTTTCACAGGACGGGGAAAAAGGGGCCCCCCAGAGTGAGAAAACCCCTTTTTGTAAAACTCCCTTCACTTTAGCAAGAAATGAGTATCCAAAAAGGGTTTAAAAAGACGGGCCCCAATGTCTCTTTCAAAAAGGGGAAAAATGGGAAAAAAGGTTTAAAAAAAAAAGAGTTTGAACTTTGGGTATTAAAAATTAATGTTTAAAGAACAAATCGTAATTTTTCCCCTTTTTTTTTTTTGTTCAATGTAAGTACATACAATTTAATTCTATAAAGCCGCTACTGTGTGTATGAAGAAATAACAGTCAGTCTAATTTCTATCTATCTATCTAATTTCTATTTATCGATCTATCTCTATTTATCTATCTCTCTATCTATTCTTAAACTAAACTTCAAAAGGGATGACAATATCTAACTCTTTTTTTCTAGTTCATAAACTATCTATAAACTTTTCTCTTTTTATTATTTAAAATATAGCTCATATCTGTCTATCCATCCATCCATCCAACCATTACCCTCCCATCTATCTATTATCTATTTTTTCTATCTATTTTAAACTATCTTTATCTATCTAATATCAAAATTTATATCTATCTATCTATCTATCTATCTTCTATCTAACTGTCTATAAAAGGCCATGACAATAATTTTAAGCCCAAAATTGGCTTAGTGGGCTATGAAAACTATCTTTCTATCTATTTTAAACATCTATCTTTCTATTTATCTAAACTCATATCTTTCTATCTCTTATCTATCTCATATCTATTATCTCCCCTATTAACTATGTATCTTTTCTATCTATCTATCCCATCTCATATTATCTATCTATCTATCATATCATATCATCCCATCTCTTTTATCTCATATCTATCTATTCTTTTATCTATCTTTAATCTATAATTTCTATCTCTTTTTCTATCTTAAACTTCTATCTATCTTTCTAAAATTTTATCCCATCTATCTATTTTTCTATCTATTATGTACTATTATCTATCCCATCTTTTTATCAACTATCAGTTTTGCTAACAGGGTTTTCTGGAATCATAGGATAGACCATCACTATCAGATTGGTTGGGGGGCCCGGGCTCCCAGTACCCCCCCTTGAAACATGGTAGGGGCCTTTTGCCTAGTTTGATGGGCCCTTTGGACCCCGGGGGAGCACTGTGGGCCCCTTTTAGTCAGGGTATCAGGGTAGGCCAAGGAGACAGAACCTTTTTTTTATCGGGTATTGGGCCTACAAGAAGGTTAAAGCCATTTTAAAACGTACTTGTAGAAAAAGTCTTCAATAATAAATCATACGCAAGAAGTTTATATTCCGCCATATAGTGCTCATTCCAATCATCATAGTCATATTTAAATGGGGGGTCGGAAAATTTAAAAAGTGACCAGGACTGTTTTATTTTTATTTTTTTAAATTAAATATCCAATAAAATAAAATGTTTTCCGTAAACAAGGGTTTTTATTGAATAGCGCCACCCATCATGGCAATTTTCCCTTTTTTTGGGGCTGTGTTGTGGCAAAAAGGTTTAAGGAAAGGGGTATTTGACAAGGGGCGTGAATACTTTTCATTATCCCTAGGGCCCCATTTGGAGTTTCCCTGGGAAGGTTAAAAAAAATGTAATTTTGCAGGATTTGCAGAATCTATTATTTATTATTTTGGGGGGTGGCAGCAAAAAACTTTTTGTTGAAGGGGGGATGTTCTTTTTTTTAAATTTTGGAAGGGACATTGGTTCTTTTTCTTCGGTTTTTGATCCATCTGGAAGTCAAAATTACATTTTAAATTTACTTTTTGTTGGTTTTATAGAACAATGTGTAAGGGAGTCCCTGGCTACTAGGGGCTTGTGCTTTTTGATTCTTTCAAAGAGAAATTTTTGATTTCTGAATCTGTGCGCTTTGTTTAGGGTCGGCGTGAATAAATTTTTGGCAAAAATGGTCCAAAAAAAATTTAACCATTGGGGCAAGGGAAAACCCCTAAAAATTTTGGGTTTGGGTTATTTAAAAAGGTTGTCTCAAAACAAAGGGTTGCTGGGGTTTTTTTTGTTAAAGATCTTTTCAAAAAAAAAAGTCACTTTTGCAAATGTGTCCATTACAGTGTCCCACCTTAAATTCCCCAGATATCCCCCCTTGTTTTGGGCTGCATCAGCTCCTCAGGTCACTATAAACTAACCAAAACCCATTCGTCCCCCCCGATAGGCTGCCAGCACTTTGGGTTTCTATAGCTTAAAAGACCCGTTTGATCTCTCCTGATAGGCTTTCCACACTGGTTGCCTTTTAAATCGACCCCGGCTTTCTACTGAGGCCCCAGTAAAGCCCGTAAAAAGGCCCCCCGAAATTTAAATTGAAACCAAGAAAGCAAGATCAGGTAAGATGGGAAACAATGTAGTGAGACAACCCCTGTAAAGACTTTCAAGGGGTTAACTTATCTGGTTCAATGACACGGTGCTCCCATCACAGCCTAATGTCCAGTACAAAGTTCTATTCATTGTAACTTCTGCTGATCTCACCATCGACCAAATGTTATGGTAAAATTAAGTGATGTCAGACGTCGCGTCTGATGTCACCTGCAGTTACTTAAAGGGGTTTTGCCACGAAGTAAAACTGACGTGGGAAGCTTGCAAATGAAATAACAAACATTTTCACCATTCATCATTATTACAAATCCTGCACCGTTTTAGTTTTAGCTTCTCCTTTAGGCTAAGTTCACATGGCTTAACTGCGGGACGTAATTATGCCCCGCAATTACGCCATGTGGACTGGGGCGGGGCGGGAGCGGCCCATAGACTTGCATTACCAGCGGCGCATATACGCCGCTGGTAATTAACATGTCACTTATCCCCCCCTCCCCACGGCGGATTCGCCGAGCAGGAAGAGGAGACGTAATCCATAGATCTCTATGAGAACTGTGGATTACTGTAATGAATGGGCTGTTTTCAGACCGTAATTTGCGCACTTCGGCGCGTAATTACGGGCCGAAATACGGCCCATTTTAAGCCGTGTGAACATGGCCTTAGTGATCCATTGTTTATAGCTCGTCTCCAGGGGATACGACCAGCTCCTCACTCCTGGTCAGACATGCTCAGATATCACCTCTCCTCTCAGGCAGCTACTGAGTGTTCAAACCCCAGGTGCTGTCATTCTACTCCCGTCCTCCTTAGTAATTAGTCAAGCAGTGCAAATAAATAAAAAAATAAACCTCAATCGGGTTTTTGCATTGATAAAGAGAAAAAAACCCACAGGTTTGGTTCCTGCAGGGATTTGAACCTAGGACCCTTGTGCATGAGGGCAAAAACTTTTCTCTGAGCTACTCACAATGCATTACATAAGCAGACCTTTCTTTGACTACAGAGAGGAAAGGCCTGGTGATGTCATCCTGCTGGGTCACATGATGTGCAATTCAAACAAATCACACACGCCCCCTTCTGAGCTCACCGAGTTGAAGAGCTGGATACAGGGGGTATGAAATGAGATCGTGGCAAAACCCCTTTAAACATAGGTCCAGTGTTGTGGCAACTAAAAGTGATGTTGCATGGGATGTCAGACCAGAAGTTACTCCGTAGCCGGACCCTATGTCGGCTTGAGGATTAGGTTTCTGGTAAGGATTAGGGTTAGAAAAAAAGGTTTGGACAAATGGGCAACACCATACGCTAAAAGCTGAACTGAATATGTCGCTAAAAACAAAGCCTGCAAATATCTCTCTTTCTCTATCGAGGGGCGTAAGGGGATGTTCAATTGGCGTTTTGAATCCGATTTTGGATCTGTTTTGGTCAATCGGATCCAAAACGCATCAAACACTCAGATGTGTGTTTGGCTGCATCTTGGTTGCAGCAGGATCGCACCCTGTAGTTTTAAACAGGGCGTCTGTTGCGTCTTTCGGATCAAGAATTTACGTGTCAATTCTTTGAACGGATCCAAAAGACGCATGTAAGCAATACATTGAAAGCAATGTAAATCGCACTGCACATTGTTATATGCGTGTTTGGGTCCGTTTAGGGTCCGATAGACAGATCTAAACACGGATCCAAAAACGTATGTAAATACGGAGTCAACATGTGTGAACATATCCTAACTAGAGCCCATAGGACCTGTAGCAAAATGAGACAGGTTTCACCCCAGGAAACTAAAAAAACAGCATTAAAGAAATAATTGAAGGTATAGATTTTAGCGCCATATATTCCAGAGAACTCCCAACATTTTGTAGTACCCCAGAAAGCTACCAACTTGTTTCGCCCTACACAATGCATAATGTTGGACCTCAGTAGGCCCCCTTGGTGAGCTGACATCTATCTATCTATCTATCTATCTATCTATCTATCTATCTCATTATCTATCTATCTATCTATCTATCTCATATCTTTCTATCTATTTATCTATCTATCTATCTCATTATCTATCTATCTATTTATCTATCTATCTCATATCTATCTATCTATCTCATATCTATATCTCTCTATCTATCTCATATCTATCTATCCCATATCTATCTATCTATCTATCTATCTATCTATCTATCTCTCTATCTCTATCTCTCTATCTATCTATCTATCTATCTATCTATCTATCTCTCTATCTATCTCATATCTATCTAATATCTATCTATCTATCTCATATCTATCTATCTATCTATCTCATATCTATCTATGTATCTATCTATCTATCTCATATCTATCTATCTATCTATCTATCAATATATCTATCTATTTATCTATCTAGCTATCTATCTATCTATCTACCGTGTTTCCCGAAAGTAAGACAGCGTCTTACATTCTTTTTACCCCCCAAAAGTCCCAGTATGTCTTACTTTCGGGGTATGTCTTATATAGGGCAGGTATAGGGCCAGCTGTAGACAGGTATAGGGTCGGCTGTAGGCAAGTATAGGGCCAGCTGTAGGCAGGTATAGGGGGGCAGTGAGGCAGGTAAAAGGCCAGCTGTAGACAGGTATAGGGCCAGCTGTAGGCAGGTAAAAGGGCCAGCTGTAGACAGGTATAGGGCCAGCTGTAGGCAGGTATAGGGCCAGCTGTAGGCAGGTATAGGGCCGGCTGTAGACCCGGTATAGGTCGGCTGTAGACAGGTATAGGGCCGCTTTTAGGCAGGTATTGGGCCAGCTGTAGGCAGGTATAGGGCCCGCTGTAGACAGGTATAGGGCCAGCTGTAGGCAGGTATAGGGCCTGCTGTAGACAGGTATAGGGTCGGCTGTAGACAGGTATAGGGCAGCTGTAGGCAGGTATAGGGCCAGCTGTAGGCAGGTATAGGGCCAGCTGTAGGCAGGTATTTGGGCCATCTGTAGGCAGTTATAGCGCCAGCTGTAGACAGGTATAGGGCCAGCTGTAGGCCCGGAAAGGCCGCTGTGGGAGGTATAGGGCCAGCTGGGGCGGGTATGGGGCCAGCTGTAGACAGGTATAGGGCCCGCTGTAGGGGGTTTTAAGGGCCAGCTGTAGACTATAGGAGGCTGTAGACAGGTATAGGCGGGCTGTAACGGGGTATGGGCCAGCTGTAGGCGGTATAGGGCCACTGTAGACGGGTATGGGCCCAGCTGAAGGTATAGGGCCAGCTGTGGAGGTTAGGGCCCAGCTGTAGGCAGAAAAACATTTTCCTGCTCCCCTGCCCGTCCCCCGCCCCGCGCTCCCTCCTCCTGCCCCGGCCCCCCACGCGTCCCCGGCACGGGCAGTGACGTCATCGGGGCCCTAGTCTTACTTTCGGGTACGTCTTCATTAGGCGACCCCCCAAAAGACCCCGCTAGTCTTACTATCGGGGGTGTCTTACTATCGGGGGGAAAACGGTATATATCTACTCATATCATATTCTCATCTATCTCATATCATCTACCCCATATTATCTATCTATTCTCATTTCTATCCATATCTTTTATCATCTCTCATCTATTATCTATCTATCTATTATCTACTATTCAATCTATCTATCTTTTTATATTATTATCATCTATCTATTATTATCTATCTCATATCTTTTTCTCTCTTCTATTCATATATACCCCATTCTTTTATCTATCTATCTATCTATCTATCATTATTATTTCTATCTATCTATCTTCTTCTATCTATCTACCCAAAAGCGTAATTTAAGCTCTGGGGCCCTAGGCAAAAAGTTAAAGGGGCCCCCAGCTACCATGTGCCACTTACAATGCGATATCTCCCCTTTTGTGGAGAAAAGCTTTTGGGCTACCTCTGCAACCCCCATGCTGGCCCTGGTCAGTTTTAAAGGGGATTATATTTGAAGAGGTTTTGGTATGTGACACACAGCCAGTGTTCCTTAGCTGAGGTGTTTAAGACCATGGTATACACAATGCTTAAATAATAGCACCATATAGTGGCCATAAACTAGCATAAAGTGCATAATTAATTCAGTATTTGCTTATTCCCATAATACAGTAAAGGAATAATGAATGAAAGGGGGATATGGCTTCACACTTGCATTCTTATCCCTACTGAAAAGGTGAAATCCGCTCGACTGTGACATTAAAATTTATAATTTTATTATCAATAAAATGCTTTAAAAGCGAAGTAGTCCTCCCATTTAGGCAACATCTCGTCTCATATTTTTAAAATCCCATAATACAGAACTCAGTTTTTTCTTTTAGACAGATATAAAATAATTATATATTAACCGTTCATATAACAGCACCATACACTGAGCCCCTCACATCTCCTTCCCATATACATTACATTTGGTGGCATATTTCCCCTTTGACATCACCAAGCGTTTTGTCACAGTTTTCCTCCATTTTTCTTTCCCTATGGCCATCTGTATACATTAAATAATGGAGGTATGCTAAAGAACACTCCAACAACTTACCTACTGTACAGAAAATTATAAATAAGGAGGCGAGAACCCAGCTCAAATGCCTCCAGTCTGAACCATAGAATATTTATAAGTCCCTCATATAATGTTATAGTGATCGCATTTTCTTTTGACTTTCTCAGGGTAATTATCTTTTATAGCTTGTAGTGAAACAGTATAAAATATGTCCACCGTTATGAAGTCTCTTCAGTGCAAGATTCAATAGGTTTTGGAGGTAAACCTATTTTCATGGTCATCAAGATACATAAGAGATTAGATTGTATGTGTCTATTTGTTGTATACTATTATATTATAGTTTATTTATCATATTTTCTATATCTATATGATATATATGTATATATTATTATTATTATTATTATTATTATTATTATTATTTTGTATTTTACATGTTATATATTAACCTATTATGCACTTCAATTTCAATTAATAATATACAATATTTTATATTAATTATTTTATATATGAATGAATATAACATAATATTGGATACTATAAAGTAAAATATAAAAGTCCATAATAGATTAATATAGAAAATATAATATACAATATTATATAACAATTTCAAATATAATCTAGAAGAATATCTTATATAAATGTAGAAAATTTAGTGCATAAAATATAATCTAAAAGTAAGTATTATGAATCTATATAAAATAATATTGGATATTTCGATGTAAAATATAAAAGTGTGTAATCTATAAATATATTAAATATAGTACTGTATATTATAATAATACCAAATATAATATACAAGCATTTATCATAGAAATATAGAAATACATTTATGTATATATATATATATAATACAATATATATACATATACAATATACATACATACCGTGTGCATGTATGTATATATATTTTTTATATATATATTATATATTATATATATATATATATATATATAGTATAAATATATATATGTATGTGTGTTTATATAGATTGTCTTAACTTATTTATATATTAATATTATAAAATATATATATATTATAATATATACTTTTTTTTTTTTTGCTCTATTGTCTTTTTGTTTTTTACTTGTTGGTGGAGTTTTAGGTGAAGTTTTTTTTGTATACTTATTTTAACCATATCTACTTACCACCTCACAGCCAGCAAGAACAGTATTGTTATGACTAGTGCACCCAAAAAATTGGTTCTATGTCAATACCATACATAAGGGAGGTAACACCATAATAATTTAGCTTAAAGGGAATGTGTCATCAAAAAATTACTTATTATTTAACTCACATTTTTAGGTTAAACACATTTTTTAAGAATTTTTGGTTATTTTTTTTTTATTTTATTTTCCATATCACTTTCAGTATTTTTTATTGATTCTTAAGTCCTGCAGTTTTCACTTTGGCCACTAGGCCTAACAATTGTCTGACACTTCCTGTTCTGGAGAGGGAGATTTTCAGTGTCTGCTCATTATTAGCACAAAGAGGGTCAAACTCAAAGGAGACACCAGTGTGAATAGATAACACAGGATCCACCAGTCACAAGAGGAGATAGTCACAGCTCCCCCTCTCCCCTCCCTGCACACTGACTTCTTCCTATGTCACAGAGCATGACTAGAAAACTCTCCTATAGAAGTCTATGGAACAGAATCAGTCCTATGTGCATGAAGCTGCTGTAAAGTATCTCTCTGACTGCTGTTAAAGCAGTGAAAACAAGAATGTCTTCCCCACAATCATATATAGACGGCCGAATTATTAAATCTACAATCAGGAAATAAAAACGGCTAAGAGGAAAAGAATATGATTCAGGGGCTTGATTTAATAAGTAAAAAAAAAAAAATTTGCGCCAAATTCCCTTTAACTGTCTGGTTTCCAAAGCTAAAGAGTGTCTGTTGTTCTGGATGACCCCTTATGCATGTGCATTAGAGTGAGTTCAGAGAAATGTTTGTAATGCTTAATTTGTCCTGTGGAGGCGCCGTAGGGAAACTGAATGTTTACTGCCAAGTTCTATCGAAGATTACAGCTGATCATAATCATTTTCAAGAGTAGAATACTATCCGTTTATTCTCAGGGGACCCTCTTAACAAAACGTGATTGCTCTAAGAACACATCCACTTTAAATGGTCCTATGTTTATTACTTGCTTTCCAATACTTCATTTCAGTAAAATATACTGTATATAAGACACAACACCATTTATTATTTGTTATCAGAATAAAAATACAAGACGCTGTTTTCAATATTGCTGCCACTAGGTGGAGAAGTAAAGCAATGGTGCCACAAATGCCTGAAAAGTATACTGAGCTCCAGGATGCTTATGAATGTGTTTCTTCCCAACAGTGCCCTTTGTGGTGTGGCAAGGTATTGCAAGCGTAAAACGCAAATGGGTTTTAAGATAAGTTATTAAAATTATAAATGAAGTAATATTTTGATTATTTGTACCATTTACATTATGCAGTTGAGAGTAGCCATTTGGTAGCTGACAGAGGAATATTTGTTGTATTTTTATGCGTCCTTGCTTCCCTTCCGTATTTAAAATAGAAGCCGTGAACATCACAGAACAATTTTCTCAGCGTGCTAAGATTTTATCACCATTATTCTTTCGTATTTTTGTACTGTCAATAATAACCCCACACTGGTAAAAATTGAAATACAATCACACAACTGTGAAGGGCAGCAATTGTTGTGGATAAAGTTCAATGTGAGATATTAATAAAATAAATGCTAATGTGAGCTTTTATGTGCACATTATTAACAACTGAAATAGGTTCTTTGTATAATAAACTTTTGTCAAAAGCTTCGGGAAGTCCGAAAATGAGCAGTAAAATCAAAGCGCAAGCAAGTGTCCAGGAATGAAGAATGGCAAATATTTACAGACATTGCTTTACATTTTATTATAGAGTATAATTACATTAAATATTGTAATTATAAATATTATATACACTATATGCCCAAAAATATATGGTCATATAGAGTGTCGGAGGGGGTGGCTAGGGCCCACCAGAGGAGTTGGTTTTAGTGGCCGCCCTGTAGATATACATGCCCTCTGCATGTATATAGAGCTCCTGTAGCTATATATGCCCGCTGTAGGTATATAGAGCTTCTGTAGGAAAAATAAGCCACCAGTAGGTATATATGCCCACTGTGGTTATATAGAGGCCCCTGGAGGTATAAAATCCCCCCTGTTGGTACAAAGGGTCCCTTGCTTGTATGTATACCTGCCCCTGCAGGTATATAGGACCTCTGTGGCTATATATGCCCCTTTGGAGCTATTTAGAGGTCTTATAGGTATATAAAGCCCTCTGTAGGCATATATGCCCTTGCAGATATATGGAGCCCCTGTAGCTATATATGTCCCCTGTAGGTATATAGAGCCCCTGTAGCTATATATGCCCCCTGTAGGTATATATGCCCCCTGTGGTTATATAGAGGTCCCAAGAGGTATACAATCCCACCTGTTTGTATAAAGAGTCACTTGTATGTATAAATGCCCCCTGCAGGTATATGGGGCCCCTGCAGCTATATATGCCCCGTTGTAGGTATATAGAGCTCCGGTAGTTATATAGGTATATAAAGCCTTCTGTAGGTATATATGCCCCTAGAGATAAATGGAGCCCCTTTATCTATATATGTCCCCTGTAGGTATAGAGAGCTCCTGTAGGTATATAAAGCTCCCTAAAAGTAAACAATCCCTCCTGTAGGTATATAGAGCCCCTGTAGCTATATATACTCCTGTAGGTATATAGAGATCTTGCAGGTTTAAGAAGCCACCTATAGGTATATATGACCCTGGTAAGTATGTACATCCCCTTTAGGTATATATCCCCTTTAGGCATATATATCCCCCTTAGGTATACAGAAGTCAATCTAGGTATACAATTCCCGGCTGAAAAGTCCAAGCCCCGCTGCGGGAGTTAAGGGAGAAGTCCAAGAGACTCCTCAAACTCCGCTCTGTGTCGTGGCCTTATGCCAACCTTGGCACCTACACAGAGCATTTGCTACTTGTCTGTGACAATCTCAGACCAGTATTAAGTATTTGGAGCTGTTCACCCTTTTGCAGCTATAGCAGCCTCCAATTTAATTTGGAGGTGATATTACAACTTTTTGCCAGTCATCTAGCACACAGCCCACACTTGGTTGCCTCTCACCTCCCTTAAACGTGCCTCTGATATAACCTGCTGATGACACTCTGGGCCATATGCATGAAAACTGTCTAGGTCTAAAACTCACTTTGTTGCCCACAGCAACCAATCAGAGCTCCCCTCTCCTTTCATATAGTGCTATGGAAAAATGAAAGAGGTGTTCTGATTGGTTGCTGTGGGCAACAAAGTGAGTTTTAGACATAGACAGTTTTCATACATGTGTCCCTCTGTGTAACTCTAAGCTCAGTGGCCACTTCCATCTGAGAGCATCCTGCTTGAAGCCTTACAATGGTGAGGTACTGTTGATCAATTGTAAGGTTATGTCTTGGTCTCCTGGGAAGACATGTATGAAGGAAGGCACTCCGAAGTGAATTGTTGAGTCTCGTTTTCAGTGTATAATGCACCTGAGTGTATGAAAGTGGTTTTTGTGTGATTATAAATGAGGTCTAAAGTTTGATGCACCTCACCTGTGTGTTTGGTGAATTATGGAACTTAGACGCGTTAGTAATGTGCCAAACATGCGTAAAGGCTATAGATAGGCTGGAAATAAGAGAAAAGTATTGTGAGCTGTCTTGCAGAGGGAGGCAGCAGTCTTGAATTTGCCAAAATTTTGAAGCGTGATCACCGAACAATCAAGCGTTTCATGGCAAATAGCCAACAAGGTCGCAAGAAGTGTGTTGAAAAAAAAGGCGCAAAATAACTGCCCATGAATTGAGGAAAATCAAGCGTGAAGCTGCCAAGATGCCATTAGCCACCAGTTTTGCCATATTTCAGAGCTGCAACATTACTGGAGTATCAAAAAGCACAAGGTGTGCGATACTCAGGGACATGGTCAAGGTAATGAAGGCTGAAAAACGACCAACAAGAAACATAAGATAAAACGTCAAGACTGGGCCAAGAAATATCTAAAGACAGATTTTTAAAAGGTTTTTTGGACTGATGAAATGAGAGCAACTCTTGATGGACCAGATGGATGGGCCCGAGGCTGGACCAGTAAAGGGCAGAGAGCTCCACTCGGACTCAGACGCCAGCAAGGTGGAGGTGGGGTACTGGTATGGGCTGGTATCAAAGATGAACTTGTGGGACCTATTCGGGTTGAGGATGGAGTGAAGCTCAACTCCCAGACCTATTGCCAGTTTCTGGAAGACACATTCTTCAAGCAGTGGTGCAGGAAGAAGTCGGTATCTTTCAAGAAAAACATGATTTTCATGCAGGACAATGCTCCATCACATGCATCCAAATACTCCACAGCATGGCGGCCAGTAAAGAGGAAGAAAAATAATGACATGGCCCCTTGTTCACCTGATCTGAACCCCATAGAGAACCTGTGGTCCCTCCAAAAATGTTAGATCTACAGGGAGGGAAAACAGTGTCTGGGAGGTTGTGGTGGCTGCTGCACGCAATGACAGATGACAGATCAATGACAGATCAAGCAACTGACAGACTCTATGGTTGGAGGCTTTTGAGGGTCATCATAAAGAAAGGCGGCCATATTGGTCACTGATTTGTTTTTGGTTTTGTTTTTGAATGTCAAATGTTTATTTCTAAATTGTCTGTTGTTATATTGATTTACCTGGTGAAAATAAACAAGTGAGATGGGGATAGATTTGGTTTTTATTAAGTTGCCTAATAATTCTGCACAGTAATAGTTACCTGCACAAACAGATATCCTCCTAAGATAGTCAAATCTAAAAAAAAAAAAAACACTCCAACTTCCAAAAATATTAAGCTTTGATATTTATGAGTCTTTTGTGTTGATTGAGAACATAGTTGATGTTCAATAATAAAAAGAATCCTCTCAAATACAACTTTGTAATAGGATGTATATCATACAGTTGTCTTTTTAAATTTGAAATATTACTTTTGCCCCAATTTAAAATACTTTCGGGATCCCTTTTTTTAAAAACATATTCTGGTTAATATATACAGACCCTATGTATAATAAATTTGGGATCAAGGTTTTGAAAGATCCCCGTGTATTTGCTGCAGGGTGTTTTATGTCCCCTAGGGGTCTATTTTTGCTCACCCGTGGGTTTTTTAACCTTGGGGGACCCCTCCCTGACTGCTCAAAAATTTTTTTCAAAGCTGATAATATTACCCCAATTTTAAAAATCAGAACTTTCTTTCCCCCCAAAATTAAATTTAAACAAAGCTGATACTATTTTCATAATGCACAGCTTTCTCATACTGCCCCCCCTATATGGATGTGGGGGCGGCGACCCCCGCCCTTTTCGGCCCCGGGGCCCGGGCGCACCCTTTTTTCCCCCCCCGGGCCCCTGCCGGGGTCGGGGTTTTTCCCCCTGGCCCCCGGGGGCATCCGGGGGTCTCCCCTGCTGGTAAATTACCCCGGCCGCGTTTTCCCTTTCCCCCCCCCCGCGTCCCCCCCCTCCGGCCCCGGGGTTCCGGGGGACCCGTTACCAAACCGAGCGCCCCGGGGCGTTCCCCGAAAATTTTAAAAGGGGAAAATGGGCCCAAAAAATTGGTTTTTTTCTTGGGCCCCGCCTCCCCTTTTTTTAAAGGGGCCGCCTGCAGTTTATTTTCCCCGCGGACATGTTGCCCCCCCTGCCCCTAAAAAGCGTTTTCCCGAATATATTGTCCCCCCCTTAACCCTTTTCCAGACCCCTTTTTTTTCTTTTTCCCGACCCCCCCGAAAACCCCTGCCCGGGCCCCCCCTGACCCCTTTCCCGCCTCTCTACGACCAAAAACCATGGGGCCCCCCCCCTGTACATTTTTCTGCCCGCCCACACAAATTTTCTCGGACTACGACCTGTACCTCCTCCCGCACCTCGCCGCCACCCCGCAAGCAAGTCAAAACCAAGGGGGGAAGACCTGGTAGCCTCACGCCGCAGCAAGTCCCCCTCCCCCCTTTGGCGGCGGGCTCTGGTTTAAAAACCCGGGGGCTAAATTTTAAAATTCCCGTTCCCTGGCGTGGCTTTAGCTACCCCCCGCTTTTTCGGGGGTCCAGTGGGTCCACTACTCAGCCCTACAGTTTGGGTCCAGCCCCTGGATCCCGCCAAGGTTTTCCTCCCCCCAAGCCTCGTGGATCACGCACCATTGTCCCCCCCCCACAGTCGCAGGGAGAAACCGCAGCAAACTCACAACCCGGGAAAAAGCTTTCCCCCCTTGATGGCCCAACTTCCCGGCTCCCAACAACCCCCAAACAACCTGCCTCCCTTTTACCGGTGGCTCCATCTACCCCGGTCCCCCCCGCTGGCAGCCGTGGGGGCCCCAAGCTCCCGCCTCCCCACCCAAACCCTCCCCCAATTTGGAAAGGAAAACCCCGGGAAACTTTTGTAGAGGGTTCAAACACCGGCAGTGCTTCCCAAAGCCCCGTGACTTTAGGGCCGGCCAGTTTTTTCCCCCTGGAGGTTTAAAAAGGGGGGCTTCGGGTGAGCCTGGGTGTTCCCAAGGCCCTGGCCTTGGGGGACACCTCTTTGGGACCTGGATTATCCTTGAAAACCCCAGACCCTTTCAGGCCTTCCCCCCTGAAAAACCGCAGCGTTTTTTTAGGGGGCCTGACGAGCATTTTCCCCGGAAAAACGGCCCCCCACCCAATCCCACCCAAGGGGACTCCTCCCCAGGGGAAAAAATTGGGGGGTTTTAGTTTTTCCCCACCCTACCTCCGAGCTCCCCTTGGAAAGACCGCTGCTTTTTCTGTCCCCTTTTTTTTAAAAAAGGGGGCTCTCGAGCAGAGTAAAAAGAGTCCTTTCAGCCCGAGAACTCCCCTTTTGCCTTGAGTTGGGGCTCATCCATTTGCCACATTTCCCCATAGATGGGGCGTTTTTTTTTGAAGCAGCAAAGGGGCTTTGTTTAGGAAACGGGACTTTTGGGACCCCCCCCCCGCCCCCCCTCCCTCGTCCCCGCTCCTGAGTTCCAGAGAACTCCCCCAACCCCTCCGCCGGTCCCCCTAAGAGCCCTTCCCAATTTTACCGGGCCAACCTGTCGGAGTCCGAACGTAACCCCTCGCAGGGTGGAGAATCTTTTCCCCCACTGCGCCACCCCCGGGCCATTTTCCCCCCAGGGGGTTGTCCCCCCAGCTCCCCAAGCGGGCCCCCGGGAAAAAGCACGAAACCCCCGGGGTGTAGGAGAGGCCCTCCCCCAGGGTTTTTTTTCACCCTCCTCTCCACGACCCCCATGTTTCCTGGGGGAGGGAACGACGGATGCCCGGTCCCGTCTCTTCGGGGGTTTGGGCCTTTTTTGGAAATTTTTGCTTCCGCCGGGGAAATTTATTTCACACCCCCCCTGGGGTTAAACTCGTTAAACCGTTTGGGCCCGGGACCCTCAAAAAAGCCGTTTTTCCCCCCCACTTTCCCCTTTTCAGTGGGGAAACTCCTCAATTCCCAACCCCCCCAACCAGTTTTTTCCTCACCAGAAACCCTGGGCCTCCGGGTTTTGGGGGCCAAAACACGGGAAAAGGTTTTGCTTTTCCCCGTCCGCCCCCGCTTCTTTTTGGGGTCCTGTTGGGGGTTTCCCTGGCCCCAACCCCGCCCCTACACTTGACTGGAAAAAGGGGGAAGTCCTTTCGTTTGGGGGGCGGAAAAGCCAGGAACCCCCCCGTTTTGGGGGACACCACCCCCGGGGTCCCCCCTCCTTTCCCCCCCCAGTTCCCCCCGTCAAGTTTCAAATTTTTAAAAGGGGCCCGCCAGCAAATACCAGGGTCTTGGAGAGGGGATTTTCGGGGAAGAAGGCTGAGAAATTACCGCCCCCATCTCGTAAAAAAATGGGCCAAAAAATTCCCCCCTCCCCGGGACCATCCCCCCCCCGGGGTAGGGGCCCAAACCCCTCCCCCTCGGGGGCCCGTAACCCCGGCCCATGGGCCGGCCCCAAAAAACAGGAGAACTTTTGGGGAAGGGGGTTTATACCAAGGGCCTCCTCACCCCCCGGGGCCGGCTTTTTTTTTTCGGCCGAAAAAGACGGGTTCCCCTTTGCCGGGCATCGATTAAAGGGAAATAAAAAAAGATCACGGGGAAGAATCGAAACCCCCTAAACCCCTTTTTTTTTGAGCTCTTTTGACCGCCTCCCCTACCAAAAAACCCTTTACCAAATTTTGGGTCTGCGGGGGACCATAACCCCAGCAGATTCAAAGGGGGATGAATGGAAACCGGGATTTTAACACACGGGATGGGGTTTTTAAAAAAAAATCGCTAAAGCCCCCCCCGGGCTTTTCCAAAAGCCCCCGCCCGGTTTTTCCAGGAAAATTTTGCCAAAGACTTTTTTCGGGGCTTGCGGGACACCAGCGTCATTCGTTACCCTGGGGTTTACAATTTTTTAATTTTCCCCCCGACAAAACAGAAACCCCTTCCCAGACAAGTAAAAAAAGCCAGGTTTTTTGCCGTTTGCCCGGGGCAACCACTGTCGCAAAACTGGGGAATTTTTCCCCCCTTCCCACCAGGCCCCCCCTTCCCCCTTTTCCTGGGTTACCCTAGTCCTCCCCCAACAAGGCCTTCTGATGGACCCCCCGCGAAACTTCTGCTATTTCCCGCAGTGGGCCCCGCCTGGCCCGGGCCCCCGGGCGATTTTAAAAGGTTTTTTTTCCCAGGATTCGCCAAGTACTACCCGGGAATTTTAACCCCCACTTTTTTTACTTGGGGGCTCCCATCCCCGGGTCTCAAACCCGGAAAAACGCCAAACCCCAAAAGGGGGTTCCCCCGTCCCGAAAGGCGTTCCCCCCCGTCTGAAGGCGCCCTTTTTCCTCTGCAAACCCATCCCGGGCCCCCCGGGTCCAAGAGACCCTTCAGCCTTTTAAGGGTTTAAAGCCTTTCCTGGGGGCAGGGGCCCGTCCCCGACCCCAAAGGGGCCCCCAAAAACCCAAAAACCCGGGCACATGGGGGGTTTTTTTTTTAAAAAACCCTTTTCCTTTGCAGAACGAAAAAATTTTGCCCCCTTGGAAAACGGGGAAATGTTTGGGGCCCTTTAAAAATTTGGGCCTTTGGAAGGGGTGGCCCACAAAAAGTTTGGAAGGGGGGCCCGAAAATCCCTTTTGAAACCCCTCTTTTTCCCAAACAAAAAAAAAAAAATCTCCAGGTTTCCCCGCAGACGGCTCACGCTTAAAAAACCTCGGGCCCGGCCCCGGGTTTGGGGGTCTTTTTTTCCCCGTCTTTTTTTAAAAATTTTAAAATTTCCCTTTTCCCACCGGGGCCGGGGAAAAAATTTTCAAGGGGGACCCCCCTCCCGTTGGCCTCTGACGTTTCCCGGGGGTAACCCCGGGGCCCAACATATCATACACCTGAACACTTTTCCATAAGGCTTTCCCGTGGAACTCCGTAGTGTCCCCCGGGGAGAACTATTTGCGTTCCCCCCCACCGTCAGGAGGGGAAACCCCCTGGGTTTGGGGCATAGTTTTTTTTTTCGTTTTCCGGGCCCCCCCGGGGAAAAACAAAAACCTTTGCCCTCATCCCCGACATTATTGGTGGGCCCACTCTGGGCCCCAAAGGGCCAAAAGGGCTTTGTTCTCCCCCTGTAAAACCCCTTTTTGCCGTAAAAAAAATTTTCCCCGCCATAGGCCCCCCTGGCCCCTAGTTCCCTCTGCCTGTTTTCCGGGGGTTTTCCCTGGGCCCCACATAGGCCTGGACTTCCCTCACGGGCCCCTTTTCCCCCCTTTCCCCGGGAACTCGGGCCTTAAATGGGTGGGGCCCCCCCGACCCCTTTTTTTTGAAGATGTTTCCCCCTTTTTTGCCGCTGCCTGGTCTCCCTTTTTTGCCCCCCATTGGCCGGGGCTTTTTTTTTTGCACATCTTTCCCCCCTCATGGCTACCCTCACATTGTCCCCCCGACAGGGTCCAATTTTTCCCTTAATTTTTTGGGGGCCTTGTTTTTCCCCCCTTGCCCAAAATTTTTAAAAGGGGCCCTTTTCATCACGTAAAAAAACCCCCCCCCCCCAATGGGCAGGTGAGAAGGGAAACCAATCTTAAGGGGAGTAAACTAAAGGGACTTTTGGGCCCCCACCCCCAGGAAAAACTGGTCCCCCAACTTCTTCCTTGGGCCCAATTCCCCCTATAACCATCGGGGAATTTTCCGACTCCCACCTGGGCCCTTCCCCCCCCATTCCCCTTTTTGGGTCTTTGGGCCCCCCCACTCCCCCCCCCTCCCCTTGGGCCCAGCCCCTTTTTGAGGTTTTCCCGCCGGGGGAAAAAACCAGGTTCAAGAAAATTTGGGGGGCCCCTTTGGCATGAGACCCCACAACCTTTTCTCCAAAAAGGGATCCGCCCCCCATAAATCCCCCAAACTGAACCCAAAAAGAAAGGGAAAACCCCCCCCACATTTCCCCCCCTGGGGAAAAAAAAGTTTGGGGTTTCGGCCAAACCCCATACGCCTCAAGGTCCCCCCGTTTAAATTGGGTTTCCCCGGGTTTTTTTGGGGCCCCCTTCAGAGTTTCTTCGACAGTTGAATCCGGTTTTCCTAAAAAGCTTGCCCCTTTCCTTTATCCCCCGGGTCCCCAATTTCCTTTCACGCTCCCCCCTTTAAACCCCCTGGGCGGAAAAAATTCTCCCAAGGGCGTGCCCCCCTCCCCCCGATCCTAAGTCCCCCCGAAAAGTTTTTATAAAAAGGGCATTTTTGGGCATGAAAAACCCCCCGGGTTTAAGGCCTTTCTTTTTTGGTAAAAATTGGAAAGGCTTTTTGGGCCCCCCAAAAAAGGTTTCCCCGGGAAAAACCCAAATCAACTTTTTGAATCAAGACCTCTCCCCTAAATTCCTTCAAACCTAAGAAGAGGGAGCCTAAGGGGGGGGGACGAACCCACCCCCCCTTTCCCCCCCGCCCCCCGGGCCGCCCCGGGGCGCACCCTTTGGCCCCCCCCCCGGGCGCCTGCCGGGGTCGGGTGTTGCCGCTGGCCGCGGACAGCCGGGGGCCCTGCCGCTGCTGGTAACTTACCCGGCCGCGTTCCTGTCCGCCCCGGTCTCCTCCCGGCCAGGCGCGGGTACCCGTTCCCAGCGCGCGCGCGCGCGCGCGTTCTCGAAATTTAAAGGGACAGTGTCCCAAAAATTTGGGTTGTCTGCCTACGCCTCCCCTATTTAAAGGGTCCGCTCTGCAAGTCATTCCTCGCTGGATCTATGTTGCCCCGTGCCAAAAGAAAAGCTTTTCCTAAAATCATATTTTTCGCCCTACCGTGTACCAGACCCTTTGCTACGTTTCCTGACTCCCGAACCTCTGCCGCCGCCCTGACCTTCCTGCCTCTCTACGCCCCACGAACCTTTGCCGCCTGCCCTGACATTCTGCCTGCCCACGACTACGTTTCTCGGGCTACGACTCTGTACCCTCGCTGCACCTCGGCCCCACCCGCAAGCAAGTCACGTCAGGGGGGACGACTGTTAGCCTCACGCCGCAGCAAAATCCATCCCGCTTTGCGGCGGGCTCTGGTGAAAACCGGGGGCTACTTTGATTCCCCTTCCCTGGGGTGGCTTAGCTATCATCGCTTGCGGTGGTCCAGTGGATCCACTACTCAGCCGCTACAGGATGATCATATAGTTAAGAAGATTCTGTTAAAGATGACTGGACAACTTTAGACGTAAGAGATGCCATGTTTGGGCATCTTGAGAGTTAAGGGAGACAGCTCTGACTGGTATAAAAAGTCAAGAGGTACCAGTGAGAGCTGAGCGTCCGCTGGGGCCTGACATGGCGCCCAGCACCCCCCCCCCTTTCTGTGTCATCGTGCGAGATTGGCTGTACTTTGAGGTACAGCAAGGGGCCCCCCATTTCACTGTGTGCGAAACTATGCCTTGATAACATCTGTAACTGCCAGCTAAGTATCATTCTATTCTATTCAATTTTAACTTCATTTCTCTATTTATGTAATAAACCTTTCATTTTTTATACATTCTGCCTAATTGTAATTAATTTCTTGCTCGCCAATCAATCACCCGCTTAAAAACTTGCATAATAATTCTGCACACACTGTATGTGTCTAATATTACGAGTGTGGTGCTACGCCCCCAGAACACCCCAAAACGCCCCCTCATGTTAGGTACATTAAAAACTGTTGAGTCTTACGAACAGTGCGCCTAACACATTCATTAGGCGCGTTAGACATTGTAGCCGCTGACTTAGGCGCATTTTATGCCAGAAAAGGGTGAAAGGGTCACGCCGGCTCAATTTATACGGCAACTCTCTTTGCCCTGCATATACAGCTCCCATTATCCTCTGGGCTGCAGCCCTTTGACGTTCTGAAGCCTACTACTTACCTGTGACTTATTTGAGAAAGGTCATACTGACCGAAACGTCATAAATCTACTTACAAGTCACTATTTCTGTATATATGAATTGTTTGGAGCGTGTTAAATAAAACTCACAATTCTCAGTGCATCAAAACGAGTTTGGAGTGCTGTCAAATCTTTATTACAACAAAAGGGTGAAAAACCCGATCATACATGATGTCAAAATGTGAATAGCTTGATGCGGAAGACTGTTTAAATCCCAATTCAAATTGATCCCCTTAATTTCATTCTGAAATTTCAACCAAAATGCAAATATCCCTAACTAAGTAGTATATTTTATCTACATTTTTATATCCATATTTCAGCAATAATATAAAAGAGCAGAAAAAAGGTAACAAATAAAAATAAACAAATATGGATGAAAATCTTAAAATAAAGATGAGTATTTGATCCGTATATTTTTACAGACGAGTGAATGAGACCTTACTGCCAAATGAGATGAGTTTAATACATTAGCTGGACCCTTAACCTCTTCACTAATCCAAAGGACTGCTCTTATCTCAATCACAATTAGCTCAATTATTATGTTGGCAGCCATGACAACAACAAAAGAAGCAAAGAATCTTGAAAGTGGAAAGTTCCAACTCTGTTCTTAGAACTCTGGGGTGAATGCCCGCTGGCTTCCTGTATGAGATAATTGATGAATATCTCCTTGTTAATCATCTGCAGGTTTATTAGCAGCAGTGAAATCGTCATTTCTGGCAGTCAAATAAGAAAGTGTCTCCATGCAGTAATAGACATACGGGAGGTTTACACATCATGGGGCAAATATACTAAAACTGGATTATACTTACACAGTGTCAACGGTCTAAGCATGTGGCAAGTTTATCACAGTGATATTTTGGTACCATGATAAGAAACAAGAGTTTTTAATCATTTTTTATTCAGTTTTTTTGTAAGGGTGAATGAAAAAAAACAATGCATGTTTTTTTTATCGATTTGTGCCACTTACTATACAGATTAAATAACGTTATCATTTATGAATTGGATCGACATGGTGATAGCTATTGTGTATCTTTTAGTGTTTGGTTATAAATTTCATTTTTTTTATTTGTTTAAATATTTTTCATTTTTTTCTTTTATTTTTTAACTTTAATATGGCACTAGCCTACATGACTACTTGACTGCTTTTACAATACATAGCAATAACTTCACTTTACATTATTATACTGGCATATAAAATTCTGGGCAGGTCATTGTAGGCTTCTGTACGTGACAGATCCAGAAGTCATTATTTGACCTCTGGCTGCCATTACAACCAGCAGTACAAAATGATCACATTGCTGGGGATACTGAAGAATGAAGGAAGGAGCACCCTCCCTTTTTCAACCACCTAGATCCCGCAGTTGATATTGGCTGTGGCATCTAGTGGGTTAAAGGGGTTGTCTCACTTCAAGTATTACTTTTTATGTTAAAGATCTTGCAAAAATAAGTGACTTTGCAGTATGTGTCCATTAACACTGTCCTATCTATTCTGAGATATCCCCTCTTGTATGGGCTACATCAGTTCCTCAGGTCGCTATAGCTACAGACCTGTTTACTCTCTCATGATACGCTTCCAGGACTGGTTGCTATAGCTACAGACCTGTTCAATCTCTCATGATAGGCTGCCAGCACTGGTTACTATAGGTACAGACCTGTTTGATCTTTCCTGATAGGCTGCCAGGACTGGTTGCTACAGCTAAAGACCTGTTCAATCTCTCATGATAGATGGCCAGCACTGGTTGCTATAGCTACAGATCTGTTTACTCTCTCATGATACGCTTCCAGGACTGGTTGCTATAGCTACAGACCTGTTCAATCTCTCATGATAGGCTGCCAGCACTGGTTACTATAGGTACAGACCTGTTTGATCTTTCCTGATAGGCTGCCAGGACTGGTTGCTACAGCTAAAGACCTGTTCAATCTCTCATGATAGATGGCCAGCACTGGTTGCTATAGCTACAGACCTGGCTTCTTCTGCAGCCTAGTGGAAGCCAGTAAACACGCCCCTGAATTCAAAATGAAACCAATAAAACAGGACTGAGGTACAATGAATCAATGTAGTGACACAACCCCTTTAAGTGAATGAAATCAAAGCTAGCCCCACTATGGATGGTGCAGGAACAGTTTTTGAGTTTACACCATCCATGCAATGTAAATATCTGGCACATACAGAACTTATCAACTCTTTCAAGGGGCTGCAAGAATTGGCAGGCATGGCAACTCCTCTGTCTCTCCAGCTACGCCACTTCCACATGTTTTTTGTGGTACTTCTTGTCAGCACCATTTACTTTAACTCCTTAACGACCGCCCACCGTCCTTTAGCGTCGGGCATTTCAGGTCATTCGTCTGCAGCGACGTCTTTTGGCGACATCGGAGTTTGCAGCGCCCGGCGCCACAGCAGCTCTTAGAATGGGGCTGTTCTATACAGCCCTGATCCCAGCACAGCTCCTGCAAGTACCAGGGAGCGGGGGAAACCTCCACTCCTTGGTGCTTTAACCCTTTGATTGCCGCAGTTCATCACCGCAGTGCAATCAAAGGGTTTCTCTGCTCTGTCCGGTGATCGGAACACCCGGTGACCTGACAGAGCCCGGGGAACGGCTGCACAGTCAGCCCTGTGGACCTAGAGTAGCCCCAGGGCTGTCTGTGTTAGAGGCAGTGATCAGGGCAGACTGTGTGTTGTCCTGATCACTGCCTGTGTCAGATTGATATATGAATACGCTAATACATTACCAAGTTTAAAATAAAAAAAAGAAAGTAACAGTTATCCCTTCATGGGATTTTTTTTTTTTTAAAGTAAAAATCATAAAAAGTGTGAAAAAAATAAAAATAAAATAAAAATAAATATTTAATAAAAACTAATTGTGCTTACATTACACACACAAAAAAACCTACACATATTAGGTATCCACACGACCGTAATAACCTGTAGAATTAATCTAACAAGTTATTAAGTATGAAATATGAATGGTGTAAAGAAAATGTAAAAAAAAAAAAAATAAATAAAAAAAAAACATTGAAAAGAAATTCTGCAATTATTTATAAGTGAACTTAAACTATTCCCCCATAAAGTACAACTCGTCTCGAATAAAACGAGGCCTCATACAACTGCGTCTTTGAAAAAATAAAAAAAGTTACAACTGTTGAAACGCAAGGAGGCAAAAACTAAAAAAATATTCTGGTCACTAACTGCTTTTCAGGGGTTATCTCACTACATTGATTCATCTCACCTCAGTCCTGTTTTCTTGGTTTCATTTTGAATTCAGGGGTTTGTTCACTGGCTTCTACTAGGCTGCAGTAGAAGCCAGGTCTGTAGCTATAGCGACCAGCGCTGGCAGCCTACCAGGAGAGATCAAACATGTCTGTAGCTATAGTGACCTGAGGAGCTGATGCAGCCCATACAAGAGGGGATATATAGGAATAGGTAGAACACTGTTAATGGACACATATTGCAAATTGACTTGTTTTCGCAAGATCTTTAACATAAAAACCAATCCTTGTAGTGAGACAACCCCTTTAAGGGGTAAATGAAGATAAGCTGCACACACAAACCATGGACTGGTGTGGCATTGTTTGTGCAAGAAGGTAGCCATGTCTTTTATCATCTTTGAGTACTGCACATGTTAACATCCTTATACTGTCATGTGACTATTCAGTAGTCACTATATCGATGTATTATCCATAATTCTATCACCAGAGCTGGTCAGGACTGCCTGGCTCCCTCCCTTGTGTCCCTAAAGTAGACAATACACTACGTCGAAATCCCTAAAGACTGCCCGATTTGAGACCACGTTGAAAGTCGTGGGCAGTTTAAACATGTTCTGATCAAGATATGTGAACCGAGAGTCTCAAAGTTTTTTCACCTAAAGTAGACAAGTCACCATGAAGATATATAAACAGGGATGCCCCAGGTGACCTAACTAATGGCAATTAGAGGGTGATGAATTGTCTAGGTAGGTATAGCAAGAAGTTTATCCTATTAGCATGACGGGCACAGGTTTGGAGGGTGATACAATATAACACTGAAAGCTAAAGATTCTTTGTTCCGTCATTTGTTTTCCAAACAGTTGTGTCTAATTATGTACAAACCAGTTGTTGCGGGTAACGGCGAGAAGGTTGGTGGATAAGTCTGATTTGCGAAGGAACTCCTTAGTGTACGTATCATGGAACACTGATGAATTAATGATTTCTTTTGCCTTGAGCTACTGGATTGTGCTGCTGTAATAACGATCTCACTTCTAGCTCTTGATCATTTATAATTGAGGTGCAAATCTTTACACAGTTATTATGCTCTAGTACAAGTAAGGTCAGTTAGCTGCCTCACATCAATTGCTGACTTTGGGTAATTGCTTACTGTAGTATACTTGTATAGGTATATAGCAAAATTTCAATAATCGTGACGGCCAGGTGTCATTCTGTCAGACTGTAGCAGTAGCGTTAGCCAAATAGAGAAAAAGTACAAAAAGAATGAAAATAATTGACCACAAATAATAACCCCAAAAGGTTTACACCTTGCACTTGAGGGCTTAGGAATCTCCATTTAGAAATGTTATAGAATTCAGTTGTGCTGCTTTAAAATTATTGAAGACCAAGTGGTTGGATGAACACATGGACATGCTAAGGAATTGATTTCTGTGGGCCAATGGAGGGGGACTTGACACTTAATTGTGAATACTGTAGAGGATGCTGTGACCCGTACTAACCAGCTGATGTTGGTGGTTGCACGTGTCCAACTGTTCAATGTTTCAGTACTTTTTGCATAACTTGCTGATTGCTAAGAGGGCAAAATTCCCAACAGTTGCTGAATTGCCCAATAAATTTAGGGTATCAATTTGAATTGAGATTTAAACAGTCCTCCTCATCATGCTGTTCACATTTTGACCTCATGAGACCTAGACAACACCAAGACAATTGATCAACAGGATGCTGTCAGATGGAAGTGGCCACCGAGCTTAGAGTGTCACAGATGCAAAGATTTACAAATATATACACAACAGAGGACATTGTAACAGTGGGCACCATGGTGACAAACGTGGACTTCCCACCCAAGGAGTCCAGTCTATGATACTTGCACTCGACCAACAGAACTTGCAGCTGCTATAAGCTAAGTAACAACTTTGCCTTTTTCGAATAGTTGATCTTTTATTGCATTGTCCTTCAGCCGGGATGCACCAGACTTGATTCATTCCACATGACCTAGAATGATTATGTGCAAAATAGAAAAAAACAAAAACTCAAAACCAAGGAATGACTAAAATATGAAGAAACATGGACCTTTCTGGATAATTAGCTGAAACCTTGAGTGAACTACTGCTATAAATACATATGTATAAATATATACAGAATATAACTACTATAATACTGCTCCTATGTACATTAATATAACTACTATAATACTGCTCCTATGTACAAGAATATAAGTACTATAATACTGCCCCCTATGTTCAAGAATATAACTACTATAAGACTGTCCCCTATGTACAAGAGTATAACTACTATAATACTGTCCCCTATGTACCAGAATATGGCTACTATAATACTGCCCGCTATGTGCAAGAATATAACTACTATAATACTGTCCCCTATGTACAGGAATATAACTACTATAATACTGCCTACTATGTACAAGAATATAACTACTATAATACTGTCTCCTATGTACAAGAATATGACTACTATAACACTGCCTCCTATGTACAAGAACATAACTACTATAAAACTGCCTCCTATGTACAAGAACATAACTACTATAATACTGCATCCTATGTACAATAAAATAACAACTATAATACTGCTCCTATGTACAAGAATTATAACTTACTATAATACTACCTCCTATGTACAAGAATATAACTACTATAATACTGCTCCTATGTACAAGAATATAACAACTATAGTACTGCCCTCTGTGTACAAGAATATAACTACTATATTACTACCTCCTATGTACAAGAATATAAGTACTATAATACTGCCACCTATGTACAAGAATATAACTACTATAATACTGTTCTTATGACAATGTCTTCTATAAAGCATGTTAGTGCTGACATTAGCTCATTCCTTATTGTGCTTGGTTGTGGAATGTTTGGCTCCACATTTACAAGCAGTCAAAGATCCCAGTTGCTATTTTCCTGCTTAATAATATTCTGTGTATTCTAAGCAGCTACAAAGAGCCGGTAAATGTCATTGACTCATATATTACACAGAAGAAATTTAACAAGGAAGAATTACAAAGTTTAATACCAGTAACCTTGTTTTAATAGCTTCACAAATATATTATTGTTAATTGATGATGGAGCCATAAACACCTTTTTAGACAGACATAAGAAGACTGGGATCATCTTTCGGGGACTGAAAGCTCTCAGACTGCCATTAATTCCAGGCCCTTTTGGTAAATAAGTGTGGGATAGGATGAGTTCACAGGATTAATTGATGCCCCGGGAGAGCTCATGAAACAGCATCAAACTGTAATCAGCTATTTGAATTGTTGTTTCAGGAAGCCTTATGTCTCTAAGGCACCACAAGAAGTGCTCATTACTGTCTGGGTAATGTATTCCCAACAAGTATTTGTAATAGAATTAGCCATACATTGTGCAGTTTATTCATTTCAGGTGAGCAATGGATGGAACAAGTGTTCTTGTAATACAGTAGCATAAGTTATTTGCCTTTGTAGACGAAAGTGTAAACTTGGCAACTAGTTTAGAGGAAAAAGAAATAGTGGAACTTTATTGTGTATGGCTGTGAGCCTCAAAGAAGTTTAATTTAACCTACTTAGGGCTATCCCCAAACAATGTTCCCAGCTAATCAAAAATCTGTCGATTGTACACATCGCTAGCCTAAATTTGCTGCTTCAAAAAGAAAAATTCTAATAGTTATGGCACTCTTCAGATTACTTTTAGCTTTGTTTACTGATGATAAAATCTACTGCACTCATGTTTTTGTAAAATTACTGATCATAAGTAATTCTCCCTGAATCTTTCCCTAGACCTAGCCCTTCTGCTGTCCCTGACATCAGACAGCCCGACCTTATATCCCTGAGCTATCCCTAATAAATGTCCCTAAGCTACAACTGACCCAGGAATGAAAAACCCTGACAAGTGATATAGAGCAACTTAACCAGAACCAGAAATACACGTGAAACCAAGGCTTCTAAATAACTTGCTAAACAAACTAACCAGATTACTAGCTCTAATTAGATTGTATCTAAATTAAAAGAATTGGACCAAATAGACGAGAACTAGATCCAATGTAGATAACAGATCACTGGAACAGATTACTAGCCACAAACAGATTTCTAGCCACAATCTTTTAGGACATGCAATATACTCTGCACCTGGCTGCCAACTTAATGAAACTTTATAGAAGCTAGCATTAACTACTCCACTAACGAGCTGCTGGTGCATGACCTTTTCAGCTGATCTGCCCTGAAAGCTGTTTGAGCTGGTTGCCTAGTCCAGCCATTTGTAGCAAAATGTATATGTCTTAAAAATTTTATTTTATTTGCAGTAACAGAACCTTCTATCAGGTTTTCCAAAAAATTTTTATTTGTCTTATTCGGATTTCATTTCCTGTTTATTATATGCACTTTAATATGGGCAAAAAAGTTAGTTTTAGACCTAAGCAGTTTTCATAAATGTGGACCTAAGTGTAAGTGCTTTAAATTTTGTGCACCAATACTAATAAATAAGTGCATATAATAAACAGGAAATGAAATCCGAATAAGACAAATAACAATTTTTTGGAAAACCTGATAGAAGGTTCTGTTACTGCAAATAAAATAACATTTTTAAGACATATACATTTTGCTACAAATGGCTGGACTAGGCAACCAGCTCAAACAGCTTTCACGGCAGATCAGCTGAACAGGTCATGCACCAGGTTCTTCAGGAGTAGTTAATTCTAGCTTATATAAAGCTTCTTCTATTTGGCAGCCTGGTGCAGAGTATATTGCTTGTCCTATAATATTGTGGCTAGAAATCTGTTAGTATTCTGTTCCCGTGATCAGTTATCTACATTGGATCTAGTTCTCGTCTACTTAGTCCAATTCTTTTAATTTAGATACAATCTAATTAGAGCTAGTAATCTGGTTAGTTTTTTTTAGCAAGTTATTTTCGAAACCTTGTATTTCTGGTTCTGGTTAAGTTGCACTGTATCAGTCATCAGAGTTTTTTATTCCTGGGTCAGTTGTAGCTGAGGGATATTTATTAGGGATAGCTCAGGGATATAAGGTCAGGTTATCTGATGTCAGGGACAGCAGTAGGGCTAGGTCTTGGGAAAGATTCAGGGAGAATTAGTTATGATCAGTTATTTTACAAAAACATGAGTGCAGGAGATTTAATCATCAGTAAACAAAGCTAAAAGTAATCCAAAGGGTGAAAAAATTGTTTATGTGTAAATAAAAGTTAATCTTGTTAGAGATAATGATAATGATTCTGCTTTGGAGTGAGCACTGTCCATGGTGATGTCACTCGCTGATCTTTCTCTGATAAAGAGGGGACAAATGGATAAGTAACCATAGAAACCTCGGTACACTCAGAACAGGTAAAATCTCTCTTATTTCCTGACCAAGGTAAATAAAAAAAACCAATGCATTTAGAAAAAGTCATAAATTACCTGTCCCTTCATGTTGAAAGCTAATCTTTGTAGTGAGATAACCTTTTTTAACACATATAGCATAAGCTAAGAAAGTGAAAACAAAGTTTGATATAAAAATATTTATAAATAAAAACAAGCAAAAGTAATAATTTAATCTGTGAAGTAAAATGGAATGAAATAAATGAGTGAGATTAAAGCAATATTCTGATCTCACACATATCCAAAAGGTAAGGCATAAATGTCTGATAGGTACAGAAAGAGAGCACCTTGAACCCTTGTCTTGGTTTGTACCACAGTTGCTATGAATGGAGATGTAGGCAGTACTTTAGATTTTAAGGCCATGTAACAAATCTGTAAAACATTACATAGCATGTATAGAGAAGCATAACATGCATTTCTTCTAGACTATAGACCTATTTGGTAGCTAAGGTGGAATGAGAAAGTGACAGAGAAGCCTGAGAAAAGTATAGATCGCTGGCAAGGACTTTGACCTATACTGCATAGCCATATAATGCTGAGGGTTTACTATCTGGTTGTGTAAATGCTAAGTGCATCTACAGGGTCATCTTTTTCCATTGGACACACTGGGCAGTTGCCCGGGGGCCCCACAAGTATAGGGGCCCCAAGTGGTGTATATATGTCCCAGGAAACATACCCTGGATCCCTTGGTTGGCTTTGCTTATTTAACTGTTTATTGGTGTGTATTGGTGGAGAAGGGAGCCAAAGGCTCCCTGTCCTGTCAAATAGTCTTGTAGGCTGCAGGCTGCTGGTGTCCAGACATAAGTAGCGTGATGATAGGGGTGTGCTTGGGGGATACGGGGGGCCTAGAGGCATGGCCTAGTGTGATGTCATGTATTTGGGCAGGTCCCATTGCATTGCTATGCCCAGGGGCCAATAATTCTGTATAGACAGTTCTGGGTATAAAATTTACATATTTTCAGTCACCAATGGTCAGGTAGTGATGTGAAAGGTAACAGTCTAGTTGTCCTAAGAAGCTATTCAGGCACTGCGCGGGCAAAGACAACCCCACTGGAAACTCCAAATCGGGGTAGGCTGTGGCAAAAGATTGGCTTCTTGAGATCCATTGAGGCACTGTTTTAGGCGAAAGACATCAGTCATTTTGGGTACAACTTGACCACCTGGAGGACTCCAGGTTTTGTTTTTTACTGGAAATATCCTGAACGGGTTGGACTCACTAGATTTATTTTATCTAATGCTGTCTGAGCATAGCTACTGATGGAGGGATATCTGACCAGGCAAGTCCATCAACCTCCTCTGGGGAAAAATTAATGGTCATACACTAGTTTTCCATTGTGTTTGTCAGTGGGTGGGCAGAGGGGTTGGCTAATGGGCATACAGGCAGTCCCTGGGTTACGAACGGGATAGGGACTGTAGGTTTGTTCTTAAGTTGAATTCGTATGCAAGTCAGAACAGCTCTATTTATTAAATGTAACTCCAGCACAAAAGGTTTTTTTTTTTTGTTTCGGATAGTGCAAGGAAGGATTATTACATTTGTTTCTCTGTCTGTGACCCTGTTAAGATTTTCACCTCATGTGCTGCTGTGGCATGCTGGCACTTGTTGTTCCACAGCTACTATCTGCTGTAGAACATGGAACTACAAGTGCCAGCATGCTCCATAAGTCTCCGTTTGTAACTAGGGGACCGATGTAAGTCGGAACGGTGTAAGTCGGGGACTGCCTGCATTTGAATCAGAAAAGCCATGTGGTCCGTGGAGCTGGCTTTAACGACTAGGGAGCTGCATTTCACAATGTACGAAACTGACGACGAACTTGTGTTACGTTTAAGTTATTAAGTTGCATATTTTGCTATTTCAAACACATTTGCTAAAATAATCCTCAGGCGGCCGAACCTTTAAGCTCAGCAGTTTTAGCCCTTTACCAGAATTTGGCATGTTCAATGCTTTACGACAAATTTTCTGAGATTTTACACTGCCTCTAATTAATTAAACTTGTAATGATGTACTGCGACTACTGTGAATTATATCTGCATTGCTAATAAATTAAGTAATTATTGCTAATTATCATGATTTAAGTTTCCTAACGCATTGTAAATTGATTGCAAAGATTACGTTGCCTGGTTTCCCTGTAATGAAGGGGCAATGGAGAAGTTTCATGTAACAAGAATAGCATCTAAATTTCAACTAATTTATTATCAGCATTTAGTGATGTCCCTTGAGACGGTGGCTATGCTTCTTAAACTCCACAGTGGCATCAGTATAATTAGCCTTACATACCCACACAGACAGGATGATTGTTTGTCTTCTCGCAGGAACTCTTTATTGAATTCTCTACTTTGATTTTCTTCCGGTTGCTTAGCGACCACTTGTCGTTCTGTCTTGATGACTACCAGTTAACAAGTGGTCATAAAATGTTCTGGGAGATGTTTTCTGTGCCTCCCTGCCAGCAAAGTCATAGGTTTTCCTTTACCAAAAAATGTATTTTGCTATACTATCTCCCTGTATCTAAAAATCTTGGCTATGGTCGAGTGGCCATTTTGCATCTCCATTGGCACCCAGTACCTTGGGTACATCATGCTATGCTCTTCTAAGCCCCCATTTGCTTCACTTATCCTTCCTTTGTCATAGATATTTGTTATACCTAAAAAAAAATGTGCTGGCATATTACGCGGTGGAGCAATAAGAAGCAAGAGGGGCAAAACATAGACTCTTTTTGTTTGCTCTATTTCCTGTTGGCATACACTTTAGGTTCTGGACACAAAAGCATGACAGTGATGCAGTTACAGGGGATTCAGTGATGGCAATTGCAGCTGAAAACTAAATTTTGGAGGCCTACAGGCTTCCTGCAGCATTATTAAAGCTAGACTGCAACCACTTTTGTTAAATTATTCAACTATTTCTAGCGTTGCTTGAATAGGGCTTGGTTCGGTTCGACACAGGTTTGACTTTAACTATTGAGATTTTTTTCACTCTAACCCTATCTCTAGCCATAACTGTAATCCTTATTCAAAAATGTATCACTGACACATCGATAAGCAAAATTAGGGTATAACAAAAAAACACAGCTATCAAAGAAAAAACCCAATATAAAATATAACCTTTAATAATTTATAGTTAAAAAATATATTTAAAAAAATACCCCTCTAATCGATACTACTTATCACAAAGATGGGCAAAAAGTCCCTAAATCACCTTATTGTGGACCCTACAATAGGTAATATGGAGTAATCGCACCGATGAGGGTGGCCCCACAATTCCTGACCCTAAAGTTCACCGTACAATTCCCTATTTGGGGGCACTAAGTATATTAGATAGCTTTAGATGAAAAAGAAACTACCAACTCCCGACGCGTTTCTCCCATAAAATAGGTTCATCAGCGGAGCCAAAATCAATGATGCCATCATGGCATGATGGTAGGACATCTTTTTTGCCCATTGGGGCTTTCTATTTGGATATATTTCTCTCTCTTCCTGATTATCTGGGAACGAAAGAAACTATTGGTACCGTGAATAGAGTACCTATTTGTGAATTATTATGTCTGTACACCCTTAGTAGGTTTAGCATTGTATTTATATCTTTGTGATAATAAGTAGTATCAGTTGGAGGGGTATATTTCTAAATATATTTTTTCACTATAAATTATTAAAGGTTATGTTTTATATTGGGGTTTTTCTTTGGTAGCTGTGATTTTGTAATCCTTATTAAAAGTTGAGGTTTGGTTCGTTAACGGAATTTAAAGGGTTCATTTGCAACACAATGCTCTCACTGTGGTCTAACTTCCGGTCTAATGTCCCATCTGACGTCGCGTCTAGTTACCACAACTTCTGTCCTATGCCAAAACAGGAAGTAACGTTGCACAGGACCTTGGATCGGAAGCTAGGTCGCGTTCATAGTGTCACGTTGCTGGACTGTTAAGTCGTCCCCTTAAACAACCCTAACTTAAGGTTAGTTTTATTGTTACAGTAGTTTTTATTTGCCTATTTCCGCCATAAATTGTTTTGAGACAATCCAAACCAAAGCACCCAAATTCAGGTCAATTTATTGTGACCCAAATATAAAGTGGAACTCTAACAACTTTGGTGGCTTTGGTGACTGAGGTACGAGTATATATGATCAGCTATTGAGGGTTGTAACTTGGAGTGTGGGGGCCCATGCTGAACTTTTTTGCCATAGCCCATGATTGTTCAGCTATGCCTCTGAGGTCCCAGTAGGAAGTTTTTGTTAGAAGGATCTCATAATAGTAAGCTGTCCACAAGTTATCCCGAATCCATTGACAGTTATGTGCTGAGGAACCCAACAGTAAGGGCCACATGTAAAACATGTTTAGGTCTAAAACTCACTTTTTTGCCCGTAGGTTACTAGGGGCAAAAGAGTGAGTTTTAGACGTAAACAGTTTCATACATATGGCCCTTAGTGTTTAATTTCCCAGCAGCAACTGCAGAGGGGAAAGGAAGCATTATACTGTTGTCATTAAAATCAACATATGATCCATATAACACTGGGTCCTCCAGAATAAGAGATGCTATTTGTATATGTTCTTCACTCAAAATATTTGTAGGTATTGTAAGCACTCATTCACCTCCTACATCACCTTAACCAACGGGATCGCCACTTTCTGGTTATCGGATATGGCACACAGTAAACATGCAACTTTGATACAAGACTGTATTTTAACTCTGGCCTCAGCCAGCTTTATTCCTCAGGCACAGGTCAATGAGCAGAAAAAAACAAAACAAAATATATACAAAAATCTTCTGCCATCTGGCTCCTAACTAAGCACAGCCGTCCCTGGCTACCTGTCGCCTGAAACTACTGCCCAACCCCCCAACCGATGATTTGTTTTCCACCCCCCACTGATCCAAATTTTCTGGGGTCAGTCATCTGTTTTCCTAAAGCTTGGGGGTCAAAGCCCTCTTATCAGATTCCCTGTTGCTTCTAGCTCCACACCCCTCTTTTGTCCTGAAGGAGCATGCTTTAATAGACCTGTAAAGCCTGGCCTAGAACATGGGAATGGCCTTCTACCCATCACAAATGCCATTCCTGGAAAAACCAGCCCGTATTAGCTGCTGAGCAGCTCTACTAATAGTAGTCAGTGTCATTAACCTATGTTTACTGACCCCAAACCATCGTCTTACCTCATCAAGGCCAGGCAACTAGTTGGCACGTACTTTGAAGGCCTCCTGCTGTAAAACACCCAGTGGCAGATGAATTTGACCGCCTAATGATGCTCTGCCACAGAATCAAACAGAGGAATTTTCTAACAAGGTTTTAGAAAATGACTTTTCTTCTGTAAATCAGACAGCCCCTTTCATTTCTTATTGTATAAGATCAACATAAGCTCCTCTTGCGGTTTCGTTGCAAGAGCAGGATATTTATTAGGAAGCCAGCTTCTCCTTCTTCACGCACTTCGAATGCATGAATTATGTATGATAAGACTCAGGAAACATGTTTTCTCAGATTTTAATGTCATGTTTCACAAACTATTCTATTATGCAATACACAGCTCCGGGGCTTGGATTTCCATGATACTATGTGAAACGTTGCAGAAGCCAAGTTTATGCTTCTCATCCAGAAACTCCACACTTGAAAAGTGCAGTTGCCGAGTCATGGGAAATCCAACAATTTTGATATATTTTTTTTTTTTCTGTCAATTTGTCCTTGAAAATAGATACTACAGCTAGGTAGCGTTGCTGAGGCACACAGGGTTTTTAGTATATCAGGTTATTTCAAGATAAGGCTGTAAATCTATAGACTGGTAATCTGCCAGCAGTGCCACTCCAGCTGATGTGAAACTACAACTCCCAGCATATTCTCACTACTGAGCTACAGATTGTATTTTATGAAACCAGAGCTGCAGTCACAATTCTACATATCAAAAGGCATTATGGGAAAGGAGCTGAGAAGCTCAAGCACCCTCTGTTGGATGTAACAAATCCTCAATTTGCTTTTGACCCACTGGATCTTTGGAAAGCAAGAAGGGATTTTTTTGCCAAGCCAGCATCACCCATCTGCAGACAGGCTGTTTCGGGGGTTTTGCCCCTCATCAGTACAGCGCAGAGCGATCCTGGCTTGGCTGAGTGGGAGAAATGATTGGCTCAGAAAGGGAGATCTCTCCTTAGGCAGAGCACCTGTATAGGCGTGTGGAGATTCGAAATTGCCTTTTTGCACTCCACGAAGCATCTGCATATCACAAGGCATTATGGGAAAGGAGCTGAGAAGCTCTAGCACCCTCTTTTGGATGTAACAAATCCCTTCTTGCTTTCCAAAGATCCAGTGGGTCAAAAGCAAATTGAGGATTTGTTACATCCAAAAGAGGGCTCTAGAGCTTCTCAGCTCCTTTCCCATAACCCCCCTATTCATATATCAAGGATCATCAGCAACTAAATATAGGAGAAAGGGAACCACAAAACATATAAGACACTAGACAATATATCAAAAATAAATGCAGCAATAAAGCTAAAGATACATAGCAATAAATATAACAATCATACTGATAAGAAGAGGAAAAGCTTATGCCCTTGACAGATACAGCCATGATATCCAGTACAAATGAAAGGGTCCATATTAGTCTTCAAAGGGACCCCATGTGATAAATACCTCTACTTCAAATAGACAGATAGCAAAATAACTGATCAAGTACCATGAATACCCATATATATATATATATATATATATATATATATATATTATATATATATATATATATATATATATATATATATATATATATATATATATATATATATATATATATATATATATATATATATATATATCCATAGGAACAAACAGAAAGGAAATTTCAACCAATAATATCAAATGAATCACATTTTTTCTCGGAAACATACCTCATATGTCCACTGCTTTAGACCTACAAATTGATGGCGTCCTCCAGATTTCACCACGCATACTAAAGATTAAGTCTTATTGAGTCCAATGGTTATACTACTATTTATGTTTTTTTTTATGTCACATGACCCTGAAAAAAAGTTGACTAAATATGTATACAGGCAGTCCCCAGGTTATGAACAGAATAGGGATTGTAGGTTTGTTCTTAAGTTGAATTTGTATGTAAGTCGGAACAAGTATATTTATTAAATGTAACTCCAGCACAGACATTTTTTTTTTTTAGTTTTGGATAGTGCAGGGAAGGGTTGTTACATTTGTTTTGCTGTCTGTGTCCCTGTTAAGAAGATTTCCCCTCATTTTCACCTCATGTACCGCTGTGGCATGCTGGAACTTGTCGTTCCACAGCTACTATCTGCTGTGGAAGATGGAACTACAAGTGCCAGCATGCCCCATAAGTCTCCATTTGTAACTAGGGGACAGATGTAAGTTGGAACGGTGTAAGTCAGGGACTGCCTCTATTTACCTAGAATTTTATTTTAAAAACATTCCTTTTGAAATTCACGTATTTATGTGTTATTATAGTCATTTTAGTCTTGTGCTCAATGGCCCCAATGTCATGATGGTTTGACATAGGGTCAGAAAGGGATCATGCTTTCCTGTATATTGAACCCGGGTGGTTTAGAGGCTTCCAACTCTCAGAATTATCTACATACTGATACGAGTCCAGCAGCATATTAATAATTCATCAGTAGATGGTATTGATACTATGAATCTTGTTTGTTTCAGACGCACATAGATCAATAGATGTATGTCTAGAAACCTGACCGGCTCTTCACCTCTAACCACACTAATAAAACTGCTACCTGATACATTTCTAGTCTGTCCTCAGTCAGCTTAAAATACTGCTTAGCTTGGCAAAGAGTCATTAAATGATTAGATGTTCTCTCCATGTTGCTTACAAGCTGTAAAAGTTTTGAGAAATCTTGAAACTTTCCTCTTGATGTAAAAGTGTCCATTTGGTTTAAAGGAAATGTATGTGTTCCCCTTGCAATTGTTCCATTCTATTGTATTTCTGTAACAATCATTTAGAATCAGAATATTTTAGACATTGCAATTTAAGTTGATTAATTTTGTACTTTAAAGGGGTTGTCTCACTACAAGGATTGCTGCTTTTTAGGTTAAAGATCTTGCAAAAACAAGTCACTTTGCAATATGTTTCCATTAAGGCCTCATTCACACGGCTTATTTTGCCGCGGATTGCCGCCGTACTGCGCGCCGGATTTGCGCTGCAGTATGGCGCCAATCCGCGGCAGCAATTACGGTAATCCACTGCTCTCATAGAGAACAGTGGAATCCGTCGCTCCTCCCCGCTCGGCGAATCCGCCGCGGGGGGAGAAAGTGACATGCACATTATTTACGGCGCGTACGCGCCGTAGATAATGCATTGTCTGTGGGGCCGGGAGCGGCGCCCCCGTCGCGCTCCGGCCCCGCCCCCATCCCGCCTCTTATTCACGGCGGATTTGTGAGCTCAATACGGCTCACAAATCCGTCGGGAATAAGCCGTGTGAACACGGCCTAACAGTGTCCTACCTATTCCTAGATATCCTCTCATGTATGGGCTGCATCAGCTCCTCAGCTGATCTAGCCTTCTAGGCTGCCAGCACTGGTTGCTATAGCTACAGACCTGTTCAATCTCTCATGATACGCTGTCAGTGCTGGTCGCTATAGCTACAGACCTGTTCAATCTTACCTGATAGGTTGCTAGCACTGGTCGCTATAGCTACAGACCTGTTCAATCTCTCATGATACGCTGTCAGTGCTGGTCGCTATAGCTACAGACCTGTTCAATCTTACCTGATAGGCTGCCAGCACTGGTTGCTATAGCTACAGATCTGGCTTCTACGGCAGCCTAGTAGAAGCCAGTAAACACGCCCCTGAATTCAAAATGAAACCAAGAAAACAGGACTGAGGCGAGATGAATCAATGTAGTGAGACAACCCCTTTAACTAAATGTTGTTTAACTCTTAAGAACTATGTGATTATTGATTCAGCCTTTGGGTGACATATTGGGGCAGATTTATTAACACAGTCTAACTGTAAGACAGTGTAAAGTTAGACTGGACAATATTACAATGCACTACATTTATCATAGTCTTGATAAATCTGGCACATGTTAGAACTATCTAGTCTTATTTTACACCTTTATTAAAGGGAATTTACCACAAAGGTATTTCATGCCTTGTTTGTCCTGCTTCAGCTTTCAGTGTGTTCAAAAGTGGGTGTGTATGATTTGTTTGAACTGGATATCATGTGACCCCGCAGGCTTGACATCACCATGCCTTTCCCCACAGTGTGCTCACTCTGCTCAAACAAAAGTATGTTTATGTAAAGAGCTTTCAGTAGCTACAATGTAGCTGAGTGGTTAGCATATCTGCCTTTCAACATAGGGGTCCTAGAATCAAATCCCTGTAGGAACCAAATTGAGGTTTCTTTTTATGTATTTGTACTGTTTGTCTAATTACTAAGAAGTACAGAGGACAGGACTAGAATGACAGCTCCTGGAGTTGAACACTCGCTCAGCAATGAGTGTGTGTGATTACTAAGGAGTACAGAAGACGGGAGTAGAATGACAACAACTGGGGATGAACACTTGCTCAGCAGTGAGTGTGTGTGATTACTAAGGAGTACAGAGGACAGGAGTAGAATGACAGCACCTCGGGTTGAACAATTGCTCAGCAGTGAGTGTGTGTGATTACTATGCAGAGAAGAGACTGACAGTAGCTGCCTGAGAGGAGAGGTGCTGTCTCAACATGTGGTCCAGGACTGCGGAGCTCTCATCACTGGTCATATCTCCTGGAGACGAGCTGTACACTATGGATCACTAAGGGAGCAGCTAAACCAAAAATTGTGCAGAATTTTTAATAATGAAGCATAGGGAAAATTCTTACTATTTAATTTGCAAGCTTCCCACATCAATTTTACTTTGTGGTAAAACCCCTTTAAGTTGGCTTAATTTATTAAACTAACCGCACCAAAATGTTAGCACACTGCTTAGCATGCTCAGACACACCCCTTTCCGTGAATCCACAGCCCTTTTACCGAGGTCAGACCACCTTGGTTGGACAAGGAGCAGAAGTGTCTAGAAACTGTCTAGGACACATAATAAATCTGGTGTAAAGCAAGTTTGCCAGTATTTTTAGCATAAATTGTGCAGAATTCTGGTGCAACTTCCTTGATACATCTGCCCTAATATATTTAGTTTGTAAGCTTTTAGGAAAAGATCCTTTCTCTTTTGTGCTCAATGTTGATTTGCATTGTCTTACTTTGTTTCACATCTACAGTTGCAAGAAAAAGGAAACCTTTTGGAATTACCTGGATTTCTGCATTAAGGCGGTTGTCTCACTACATTGATTCATCTTACCTCAGTCCTGTCTTCTTGGTTTCGTTTTAAATTCAGAGGCGTGTTTACTGGTTTCTACTAGGCTGCAATAGAAGCCAGATCTGTAGCTATAGCAACCAGTGCTGGCAGCCTATCAGGAGAGACTAAACCGGTCTGTAGCTATAGCAACCAGTGCTGGCAGCCTATCAGGAGAGATCAAACAGGTCTGCAGCTATAGCGACCTGAGGAGCTGATGCAGCCCATACAAGAGGGGATATCTAGGAATAGGTAAGACACTGTTAATGGACACATATTGCAAAGTGACTTGTTTTTGCAAGATCTTTAACATAAAAAGCAGCAATCCTTGTAGTGAGACAACCCCTTTAAGTACTAATAAAGTCTGGTTGGAATATTATCCAAGTCTCGATTATAGACAGACACAGTGTAACTAACCTAACAACACAGACAGCTGCGCTGTTCATGTCTACTATTGGGCATATTGAGTAAAAATCTACAGCGCTGGAAAAATGTAAGAGAACCTCTGTTAATAGTTTCTCCACGGGATACTTGGCAAAAAAAATTTACATTTCAGCTCTGCTGTTCCTAGCTCAGTCTATTAGAGGGACGTTGATAATGGAAGAGTTTAGATAACAGGGCAGAAGGTTATGGAGCTCTGAAGGGTTAAACTTTGTCAGTAAGAAACATAAATGAGCTTCTGTTCTGCTGATAAGACACAGCAGGGTCTTAGAGCAGATGCTCTAGCAGTGGCCAAAATGGTGACATCACTCTGCGCCTAACACAATACACACTTGTAATGATGTGCTATGTGCCTCAATAGGCGCTTCTCGTTATGGAGGCGCACAGCGCATCATTTTTATTATGTTTACTATGCAAGGTATATCTGACGCCATATTTTTGGTCGGACTTTCTGGTGCACTTTACCCTTCTTTATTGTGCCTAAAAACTGATGTAGCACCGCCAGTTTTCGGACATCTCGCCCAAGGTGGTCTCCATCTGCTCATGTTAGAATAGAGATGAGTGCAAACTCTACAGTAGCAGAAGACCGAGGTATTCACTCATTTCCCAACAGAATTAAACAAATTGTAATGCAAAATTTCCAACTGATCGTCGCCCGTCTGCTGGTTGTTTCTCACATTTTAATCCACAATTTAATAACTTTATATTTTCAAATAAACCATAATGGAAAATACTAAGAAGGAAGCAGAAGTAATGTGAGGAGATCCCGCAGAACGCCACCAGCAGCAGATTTAACAGCTCATTTCACTTATAGTGGGAGTCTCATGCAAACAATTTTTAAAAGAATCTTTAGAGGAGTGAAGTCAATATTATGTTTTACCCACAATCCAACAATTGCAATAGTTTCCAGGGCATCTCAATTATGTTGACCGATGTTTTTGAAAAAAAAAAAATACACAATATTTATTTATTTTTTTAAATCTGATTTAATTTTAGTGTAATATTTAATCTTTCAATTTATTATTTTATCAATTTATTTTATATATTGCTGATTTCTGATTTTCTTTTTCCTATTCCCACCTCTAGAGGGTTGATCTGTAAATCGAATTTTTTCAGATTAATAAGAGATGCATAGAACAGTATACAAAAAGCCCTGTTGTGGTAGCAAACTTCTTTACATCCCTTACAACAAAATAGCATTAATACTTAAAGGGGTTTTATCGCTTCATCATTTGGCAGTCGTTTATATTGGTTGCTAAGGAGAGCTTATGAAATGGAGGGGCGTGTTTCTCCTCCAAGCAGGACGTATCTGCTCTCTCTGCAGACACACCCCAAAGTGTGCAGTGAGAATTCATTCTGTGTGAGCAGCGGGTGGGGGGAGATTCTCAGCTGTCGGAGACTAAGGAATCATTGAAAGTGAAAAGCTAAGTGTAACTCGATAGTGTATATCAACATTTCTCTCTCTCTCATATCCATACATGTACTTGCGCTTCCATGCACAGCTACTCCGTTTCAAGCGCGTTCCCAAATACGACCGGGGCGGAACTCATCTCCGTGCACACACGTCACTGCTCCCTCCCATGCTACTCCTTCTGACGCGCGTTCCCGAATACGACCGGGGGGCAGGACCTGGCCGTAACCCGACCGGAGCTCTCTCTCACTTCCAAGGATTAAACAAATGACCCATTTTCTTAAACCATAGCACTTTGCTTATGGTAACCAAGGGCCTACAAGCTTAGATTTTTCGTTCCGAACCTATTGAACTATGATCTTTGAAATTATAAAACCCCTTTAAATAGCCACATAAACTTCGTGTTAGAAAGTACTGTTGAAACCAGAAGTTTACATGCACAATATAAAAAGATAGATCTGCATGTTTTTCTCACTATCTGACATGAAATCAGAATAAACCTTCCCCGTTTTAGGTCAGTTAGGAACCAAAATTATTTATATTTGCCAAATGCCAGAATAAAGAGATTTTTTAAGGCATTTTTATTACTTTCTGCTAAATCAAAAGTTTCCAAACACTCGGATTACTCTGCCTTTAAACAATTTGGGACAGCCCATATGATGAGGTCATGTCTTTGGAAGCTTCTGATAGGTTCTGATATTGGCAACATCTGAGTTAATTAGAGAAACACCTGTGGATGTATTTTACTGCACAAAAGAAACACACTGCTTCTGTGTGTAACATCATGGGAAAGTCTCCAGAAATCAGCCAAAATATCAGGAAGAGAACAGTGGACTTGCACAAGTCTGGTTCATCCTTCCACTCTGCCAGGAAGAAGCCATTACTCCAAAAGAAACATACAAAAGCCAGACTAATGTTTGAAAATGCACACGGGAACAAAGACCCAACTGTGAAACACAGGGGTGGCAGCATCATGTTGTCGGGTAGTTTTGCTGCAGGAAGGACTGATGCACATCACAAAATAGATGGCATCATGAGGAAAGAAGATTATGTGGCAATACTGAAGTAAAATCTCAAGACATATGCCAGGAAGGTAAAGGGGTTGTCTCACTACATTGATTCATCTTACCTAAGTCCCATTTTCTTGGTTTCACTTTGAATTCAGGGGCGTGTTTACTGGCTTCTACTAGACTGCAGTAGAAGCCAGGTCTGTAGTTATAGCAACCAGTGCTGGCAGCCTATCAGGATAGATCAAACAGGTCTGTAACTATAGTGACCTGAGGAGCTGATGCAGCCCATACAAGAGGGGATATCTAGGAATCGGTAGGACACTGTTAATGGACACATATTACAACGTGCCTTGTTTTTGCAAGATCTTTAACATAAAAAACAGCAATCCTTGTAGAGAGCCAACCCCTTTAAAGCTTGGGCGGAAATGGGTCTTCCAAATGGACAATGACCCGAAGCTACTGCCAAACTGGTTAAAGTGGTTTAAGGAGAACCAAGTTAATTTATTGGAGTGGCCATCACAAAGCCCTGATCTCAATCCTATTGAAAATTTATGGGCAAAGCTGAAAACTCAGGTGTGAGCAAGGCGACCTACAAACATAGCTCAGTGACACCAGTTCTGTCAGGAGGAATGGGCCAATGTTCTTACCAATTATTGTGAGAAGCTTGTGGAAGGATCTAAAACATTTGACCCAAGTCCTACAGTTAAAGGGCAAAGCTCCCAAATACTACTGAAATGGATGGAAACTTTTGACTTTTCAGAAAGTAAAAAAATGCCTTAAAAATTCTCTCATTATTCTGGCATTTGGCAAATATAAATAATTTTGGTTCCTAATTGACCTAAAACAGATAAGATTTATTCTGATTTCATGTCAGATAGTGAGAAAAACCTGCAGATGGGGCTTTATATAGAGGGGAGGGAGAAGCCTGCAGATGGGGCTTTATATAGAGGGGAAGGAGAAACCTGCAGATGGGGCTTTTTATATAGTGGATGGAAACTTCTGGTTTCAACTGTAGATCTGATCACGATTTGGGATGAGGAATGAAATATTCATTTAAGGGCTGGTTGGTTCATAGTTTAGAGGTTCCATAGTCTGGAATAATAGGAGGAAACAGAATTTGAAAATGATCTATACCTCTCCCTTCACCAACATCGTCTTTCATCCTTGGTTGAATTTGTCTTTTTTAACCGATTATGTATCCAAATGTTTAAAAGGAGCTGAGACACTGTTTTCTGTATTAAAGAGACATCACACATACTGTAGTATTTTTAGAATACTAATACAAGTTGCATTATCTCCTCTTTTAAAAATGCTAAAACTTTAATCATCATGGTTATTTACTTTAAATTGCTTCAGTCATATCTTGCTGTTGAGAGTGTCTGGAAAAAGTGGTAGTGAACTTGATGTTGGAGGCTCATAGGTGGAGAAGGCCCTAGGCGCTTGCTCTCTTTGCCCTAAAAGGGTTGTCTCACTACACTGATTCATCTTACCTCAGTCCTGTATTTTTGGTTTCATGTTGAATTCAGGGGTGTGTTTACTGGCTTCCACTAGAGTTGCAGTAGAAGCCAGGTCTATAGCTATAGCAACCAGTGCTGGCAGCCTATCAGGAGAGATTGAACAGGTCTGAGGAGCTGATGCAGTCCATACAAGAGGGGATATATAGGAATAGATAGGGCACTGTTAATGGACATATATTGCAAAGTGAATTGTTTTTGCAAGATCTTTAACATAAAAAGCTATCCTTGAAGTGAGACAACCCCATTAAGCACATAAATAAAATTAGCTATTGCTCTAGAGGAGAATATAGGGCCTCCCGGAGGCATCATGCTGATATGCATCAAGTGCCTTTTGCTCCACAAAACTGCTCCATTGTTTCTCCATGTAGTCCTTAGTACCTGGCTCTGCAGTACAATAGCTTTAAAGGGTTTCATAAGGAGCTTTGAATACTTGCAACTGATGTAAATACTTCTGGTTGCAAATAGAAACATTGGAAAAAGCCAAGACTTCCCACACTAAAGTGGAGTATTACTATGGTTTACAAATACTCTATTGGAAAGGTTTTTGTGCTTGTTTTGTTCTTTGCACCATTAACACCACACATAATTACATAGTCAGTACAGTTTAAAAAAGACATGTGTCCATCAAGTTCAACCAAGGGTGGTGTTATGATACTAGTGTATATTGCTGGAATCCAATGGCAGGGAATAAGCCAAAAATACAGGGAGACACAGGAGACTTGATCCAGAAGCAGCAGGAAAGTAGGCAGAGATTCGAGGCAAGGCGTAGAAGGGGACTGACGAGATGGTCAGCAGGTGTCCTGGGGTTTGGAGGGTGAACTGCGAGGAGAGGAATAGGCTGGAAGGTAAGTTCCTAGGTGAGAGGACTGCAAGGAGAAGCTAGAACACAATACTCAAGCAGTGAGCAACAGGCTTGAGGCGTTTATATAGGAAAGAGGAAACAAGATGGCAACCAGCTGAGACACGATCCACCATCTTGACTGAGGGCAAACTTAAGGGCAAACACAGCAAGTTCCAAGGTATAGCAGGAGGTTCCTGACAGGTGGGGAAAATGTGGGTGAAGGGAGGGAGACAAGGAGTTCAAGCCCAGCCTCGCCACTGTTGAATGCTCTGAAACCCACAAGGCAAGAACCAATCTGCTCCAGGGGAGACCCCATCTCTGACCCCAGAGCCTCCACCAGCCAGGATCCAGAATTTTGCATGGCTACATACATATTAATATTCTTTAGTTTCAGTTAGTTATCTCAGTCATAGTATTGCAAGTCAACCCTATACAAGTGAGTAGAGCTGAGTTACTATACTAGAAGTAGCCATTAGGCAAGACTGGCACATCCTTAATAATAATTGCTTACAACTTCTTTATGGGTGGACTAGCCATGGCCACCAGTTGGATGTTTAATTAAGAAGACTTAATACTTTAAAGCAATTACTTATCACTTATCACTTCGTATGAAGATACAATCTTTGCGACTTAATATTGGTGTCAAGTATTCTAATGAACATTATTTCTTTGTCAACATCACAGGGCGATAAATACAAAATGAAAACAATGTGTTGCCTCTCAAAATTAATGTGCTGTATAATTATGCATAATTACTATGTATCAAGCTTCGGTAAAAGTCGTGGTTGGATATAGACCATTACGGCAGAATTTACACCACATCAGTTTCCTAATGGCGGCAACAAGGACAGTATCAGAATGTGTTTTAATGTATTAATCAAATAATTTCTTTCCCAATCGTTTCTAACTTGAGCACGTCTGAAAAGGCGAAAAGCCCTATGGGAAGGAACATCACTAATATGTTTCCATTTGCAGCATATGTTCAATATGCTTAAAAAGCAATCTGCAGCTCAGATTAACATATGCATGTCTCCTACTGTGGGTATATATTCTCCCACAGTATATTTTTCCTACGGAGAAGCAAGAAGTAAAAATAATCTATAAGACATTTATGTGATTTCATGCAGATAAGAGTACAGATTAAAGCTACAGAGTGAAACAGGAGCAAAGTCGACACTACATTGCAACAAAACTTCATGGAAAGGGTTCTCAGCTTCAGACCCTTCCTATTTGAATGGTCTTCCAATAATAAGGTGTCCATGTTTGCGGTCAGCCATATTTGTTTTCTGTGATGGCCATTATCTCCCATTGTAAAGCGAGGCCACCAACCACCTTTGGTCTAGCTTCTCTTAACCCTTTGTTCAGTGGCATCTGACCTTATTTTTTGCAGTGGCCACAGATATGAAAGTGTAGCATTATATGTTGACCACTTACTTGGATTTAGTACATGGATTCACTAGGTCCATCAGAGAGGGCTCAAAATGTCCCACAGGGGATTAGGGCAAACCCTCAGTAGCAGGGGTGTAACTAGAATTCATAGGGCCCATAGCAAAATGAGATGGGCCCCACAACCTAATGACAATAAACTATAACAGTGGCTTAGGTAGCAATAATAAAAGGTATAAATAATAGCACCATATATCAGAAAACCCACATAGTAGAGCTCGAGAGCAGGAAGCCAACAACTACCTGTTCTATAAAAAAAGTTACAATGTTCTTGTATCTGAATGGGGTTCCCTCAACCCCTGGGTCCCACAGTGGGTGCTATGGCTACTATGGCTATAGTTATGCCCATGCCCAGTAGGGCCCTTTGGCATGGTGGACCCATTGACTGCTTTTCTGGGAGAAAGGCAGGAAATAAAAGAGGCAGAAAGCAAGACACCAAGTAGTTTTAGGGTGGACCTTAAGAATTAACTTCACTGGTGGGCCCCAAAAATTAATTCCACTGGTGGGCCCAAGACACCACAGTCCAACACTGCATCAGCTCATTGTCTGCTTTTACCAAGCTGTAACAAAGAGGGGTCTGAAACAGGACGCACTTCTATAATATCTAGATGCTTTCTCATTGTGCATATAGACAGAGGTTTTTATCATGAGACTGCCTCTTTTTAAGGTTGACCATGTCACATATTTGACTGCCAGAGTGAAAGCCACTGTTAGAATCCTGTATTTGGTTCTGATCAAAATATAAAAAATAGGCCCTGCTATTATGGATCATGATAGGAACTGGGTCTAGAGTCTATAGGCCAATGTGGAGTCCTAAAATTAATTATTGCAGCCCTGGTTAGACTGGACCATTAAAGTACAAAAGAATCCTCCATTGGACCCAGGACTGCCACAATAATATACCTAGGCACAAAGGTCTAGCAGGAGACACGTTAGCAAGAGCTGATTGTAGAACCAATTACCAGATATCCTATTAAATTTGTGATTACCTGAAAGTATACATGCATATGTCCTATATAATTAGAAGATGGGCTCTCACAATAATTTCCTGAGAGCCCATCCTCCTACGTAGCGGCCACATAATAGCTGGAAGTCAATAGGCAACATAGATTTTTTTCTTTATTTGTCTTTTTTTTACTTTTTTTTTACTTTAAAGGGGTTGTCTCATCTCATAATTTCATCGGATGCATGAATGAAATAATGCGGCTTTGCTCTTTCACTTCCTGGTCAAGCTGTCTGTAATTAGCATTTAAGCTCCGTGTATTCAGATTTCTCTGTTAATTATGTTTATTAGTCTAGATTAGATAAATTACCTTCTATCAGGACAGGAGAAGCTGCTGAGCTAATGTAAACAGTAGAGATTACTTTGTTTTGTCTGAAAGATCAGAAAACACACAAGCTCTCACTGTCTGGAGTTCTGTGCTGTGCGACCTGTGTGATGACGTCACTCCCTGCTATCAGATAGAACAAACACCAGGGCAGAAGAAATACACAGGTCGGTCCCTTGGGAAACCAGACAGAGCTCAGAAGGTGATAAAATCACTTGTAGCTCCTTAACAAAAAAAATGAACAAAGCAATATATTTGGAAAACGTGTTCATTTAGTGTTCCCTACTTGTTGAAAGCTAATCTTTGTAGCGAGACAACCCCTTTAAGTACATGTTTTGGTCAATAGCAGCTTTTTCAAATCACCCTGTGCTGGAGGTATAGTATTTTTCCCGGTAGTTTGTAGCGTTTTTCTCTGCATAGGCCTCCATTATTTTTTTTTCTGTACCAAAAAAAGCCATGTGTGCATGTGTGATTTTGTTTTCTTATGCATTTTTGTAGCATTTCTACGTTGCAAATAATGTGTTGGGGGTAAACACACCAGGAAAAAAAAACGCGTAAAAATGCATGTACTAGTATGAATTGTTTTGCAAAAGCTACATTTGCAAAAACTACAATATATAAAGACTTTAAAACACATGAAGTTTTCAAAGTTCTCTTTTTTTCAAAATGTAAGTGTGAAGGGGACTTTATAGAGACATAACAATAACCCAAAGAAAAGCCTGATCTTTAATTGCTAAGTAACTGTAAAGCGTAGTTCTATCAGGTTTCCTCCCTTCACCTTGGCTTGTTTATGTAATCGGTGCTGAACCTCTAATCTCCATCTCCATGTCCTCATATATATTTCATATGCTGCATCCCCAAGGCAAACTCTTTCAGGTTTTCTTATCCTATTAGCTGACCACAGTCTGTCCACAGACTACTTTCATGGACAATCGATGCCCATCATCCATAGCTGTCAGAAATGAGATGGAAGAAGCAAAACAAGTTCTGTAATTTAAACAAAAGTAGTTTAATGGGAAATATCTTGTTTTGTATCTCAATTTAGATACGTTTTTAGGAAATATGTCTTAGCCATGGAATGATTAAACATATAGAGATGAAGCAGAGCTACATCTTGTTAACTCCTGTTTTGATTTGTAGGATGGACACAGCCTCTTCATACTATAGCATGGACCCTGTACATAGGCACATTGTATGGACCCATAATACTCCAAGCACCAGTGTACGATCTATGTTTGGACTGAGGCACCATGTTTTTTTAGACAGTAGTAGTGCCTACATAAATACAGAGAAAATAAGTTTCACTGTATTTCTTTATAAAACTGTACATGCTGTTAGTGTGATTATTCTAAATTAACACTATTATTGGTGTATTTACACACAAAGATAACAGTGTCACTCTTACTCTCTCTCTTCCTCCCTCCCTCTCGCTCTCTTTCTCGCTCTCTGTCTCTCTCACTGGTTTCACCCATCATGAGATGTTTCTTGTGCAGCACCTTGGTAATAAGTCACTTTTTTATAGGCCATCAGTTGAACCAGCTGATATTACTTTTCCCTAAGTGTCAGGATTGCTTCCTAATAACTAATAGATTTCAGCTGGTGTCATGACTTTCAATGGATTTTTGGATCCAGGGGGGGGGGGTCCAAAAATCCAAATCCATAGAAAGTCATGACACCAGCTGAAATCTATCAGTTATTGTTTATGTGTTCAGTACTTTTTCCCTGTGTCATACTTAATTTTATTAGAATCTATGGTTTGATTTCTTTGCCTGTGTGGGATCGGATGGGTTGTTACCGACACCTGGTGGGAACTTCATGTCAATAGCACCTTTAGAAATATACCTCATAATTGGTGAGGTGTTCAATATACTTAATTAATCTGCTATAGCGGCTCTATGCCTTAGTTACCCATGGTAATGGAATGGCACATAAATGGCAATATATATAATATATTAATGATAAATATAATATATATAGATATAGATATATATATAATGCCATTATTGGTGCCATTATCATTACCATGGGTAACTAAAGCATAGAGCCCCTATGAAGAACAAACTATAGGCTTCATGTTTCCCAGCTGCTAACACATACATATTCGTGGCTCTCCAAAATATCCCTGACTGGTTTGTCCATCCATCAATAATTGCAAGATACGGAATGCCATAATATAGGCTACAAAAGTTTAGTCAGACTTTTCAACAGTCCCAATTTTGGCAGTCCAGTCCCAAAAACTAGGAAGCAAAAGGGGTGGGGTTATGCAACCGTTTGGGATGTGTTCTCAGGCTGGGATTGAGAATCCCAATGTTAGCTTTTTAAATTTTGTCAAGTGGTATAAGTATGTTTTTCTCCAATTGCCATTGGCAGGATTATTTAGGAACTTGGAAAAAAATAACAACAAAAAAATAAAAATCTAGAAAATAATAAAATAATGTATTTATTATCATGATAAGTATTTAAAGTTAAATAAACAATCTTTTTTGTATAGTGAAATATTTTGCATCAATAAAACTAACTTCTATTATTTTCTTATGTTACAGGGCTATGCAGAAAAGGGGAAGAGCATAGCAAATGCTCTGGAGGATTTGAAGGCTAATTTCTATTGTGAATTATGTGACAAGCAGTATCACAAACACCAGGAGTTTGACAATCATATTAATTCTTATGACCATGCTCATAAGCAGGTAAGCCTGGCAATTCATGCTCACCAATACCCCATTAATATCTTTTTCCAAAAACATCTCTGAGATCTCCCGCTGGGTAAGGGTCAAAGCTGCACGGCTGTGATTATATTATTTTTTTATAATGAATTGCCCTACAGATGACTTCACAGAATCAGATGTCTCTTTTTAACCTGCTGATAATAAATTCAGGCAAAAATAGAGACTTTTTAGCTTTAGGATATATGCCGTGGGCATCCTACACGACTGTGAACTTTGGAGTGGTGAGAGAGAATAATTAGTTACAGTCTCCCTTAAACAAACTGTTAGACTGAAAATAAGAAAAATAACAACAGGATAAAAATAAAAATGTTTAACCAGTTCAGAGACATCAGGATTTTACGTTTTTGAATCAAGGTGCCATTGTTTTAAGATAAGCCCCATAGGAGAAATCATAAATGCTAGGAATTATATTACACTTAAAGGGATTGTCTCACTACAATGATCGCTGCTTTTTATGTTAAAGATCTTGCAACAACAAGTCACTCTGCAATAGGTGTCCATTAACAGTGTCCTACCTATTCCTAGATATCCCCTCTTGTATGGGCTGCATCAGCTCCTCAGGTCACTATAGCTAAAGACCTATTCAATATCTCCTGGTAGGCTGCCAGCATTGGTTGCTATAGCTACAGACCTGTTTGATTTATCCTGATAGGCTTCCAGCATTGGTTGCTATAGCTACAGACCTGTTTGATCTCTCCTGATAGGCTGCCAGCACTGGTTGCTATAGCTACAGACCTGGCTTTTACTGCAGCCTAGTAGAAGACAGTAAATTCAATGTGAAACCAAGAAAACAGGACTGAGGTAAGATGAATCAATGCAGCGAGACAACCCCTTTAAATAATTAGGGCCACATGTATGAAAACTATTTAGGTCTAAAACTCACTTTTTTGTCCATAGGTTACTATGGACAAAAAAGTGAGTTTTAGACCTAAATAGTTTTCATTCATGTGGCCCTTAGTGTTGCTTGTCCCTGTTAGATCGAACACTGGTTCAGTCGAACTTTAAAAAAAATTGTGTATGAGTAGTTCCTAACCCAAATGTTTTACTCTAACCCCAACTATAACCATAACCCTAAATGAAGGTTAAAGCTTTTAATCCATTATCATAGGTTAACTACATACGTTTACCCATTTTGTGGTACTTCTTTTCGGCAGTGCTTCCAGTTAATGTAAGATCACATTAAGGCTATGTTCACACGGCTTAACTGCGGAACGTAATTACGCCCCACAATTACGCCGTGTAGTCGGGGGCGGGGCGGGAGCGTGGGAGTGAGCGGGGGGCCGGCACTTTGCCGGCCCAAAGACTCCCCCCTCGGCGTATTCGCCGAGCAGGGAGAGGAGACGTAATCCAAAGTTCTCTATGAGAACTGTGGATTACCGTAATGACTGGGATGTTTTCGCCCGTAATTTGCGCATTCCGGCGCGTAATTACTGACTGAAATACGTTCACATTTAAGCCGTGTGAACATAGCCTAAGGCTTAGTTCACACATGCATCGGAGGTTCAGTTCGGAGCCTATGTCACATGTTCCGTTGGGAATAACGGAAAGAATAGTGCTGCAAGCTGCTCTGTTTTTTCCGTCTAAATGACTGACACCACTGTGGTAATTAGACAGACACATTGTAATCAGTAGTGTTGGCCAGGTGCTCTGAGTGTCCATTGTGAAGCAGATCCCTAGTTGTCCGTTTCCTCCTCTATGACGATGGTTCCGAATGGAACCTGACGCAGATGTGAACCAATCACTCAGACCAAAAGGGTCGTCGGACCTGAAGCACCACTAGAGAGTAGAAGACGGTTGTGTACACCTTACGGAGCGTGGGTGCTCATGGAAAATATACAGCTCTGGAAAAAATTAAGAGACCACTGTAAAATTTTCAGTTTCTCTGATTTTTTCTCTTCAATGGTAAATTTTTTGGAGGAAAATGTACATTGTTATTTTATTATGTAAACTACGACAACATGCCCCCGAAATTCAAAGCAAAAAATGTTGTAATTTATTTGCAGTAAATGAAAATCTTCCAAATAATTAAATAGAAGCAGCAGAGCTGTCAGACCTCAAATAATGCAAAGAAAACAAGTTCATATTTCTTTATAAACAATAAAACTAATGTTTTAAGTCAGGAAGAGTTCAGAAATCAATATTTGGTGGAATAACCATATTTTTTCATTCAAATTTCTTTTGGCCTATTCCTACACTTGTTTTGCCATCCACTTGTCCTATTGCAAGAGGATTGTGAAACCACAGCAGTGTTTTTTATACTTTCCTTCATTAAATAAGATTTGGTTCATGTGATCACCTAATCAGAAGCACATTAAGTAGAATGAGGTTGGAATTCACCTGACCCTGGAATGGAACGGCTGTCAGACATGTAGAGATGCTGATTTTTAGAAAATTGTGCAGTGGTCTCTTAATTTTTTCCAGAGCTGTATATGAATTGCCATGTTACATAATTCCAAAAAATATAACCCGAATCCCAATTTAAGGTTAGGGATGAATCTTGGACAATTTTTGACAAAAAAAAATTCAGACTGACCCAAAATTAATTATTCGAATTTGATTTTTGACCTGAACCAAAAGTGCAACACTACTAAAAATCCACAACCAGTGGGCTGACATGTTAAGTATGGTGCATGCTTTATTACTTACAGATTTAATCACCACTTGGATGGTGCACCAGTTTTATTAAGTGACCCAGCATCAACTGTACTTGGGCCTACCATCCTCGGCCCCTACAGTGGTGAAGTCCCGTGTATAAATATTGGTTAATGGGAATACAATACATACTGAACATGGTTAAAGTAAGGGTTGTCATGTTGCTGGTCCAATGGCAAAAGTCAAAAAGTTGAACTTTATAAAGGGCAAAGATGGAAAGCTTGTATATTTGTGAGATCTCTCTTATGCCTGATGTACATGATTGTACTGTGGCTGCATTTTCTATGGTGCTTTTACTGGGACTGATTTACGGCAAAAGTTTTTTCTAACATACAAAATGTTTCCAGGCGAAGCATTTTATGGTGGCACATTATCCAAAAAAGTCACGAGTGGGCAATACAATAGTAAACATAAAGAAAGGAGTGCCGCTACTATGTGCCAAAACATTTAGCCACCGGCACAATGACAAAGATGCGCAAGAAAGAAAAAGGGTGCTTCCAAATATAATAACGTAAAGCAAAGACACTTTGGCCTCAGGTATGAAAACTGTCTAGATCTAAGACTTTCTTTGTGGCCAATAGCATCCAATCAGAGCGCCCCTTTCATTTATTCAGAGCAGTACATGATATGAAAGAGGAGCTCGAATTCAAGTCTGGAGAATGGTAGCTCTTGGAAGTCTAAATCATGCTCTTCCAACCAATACCGGACATTTATAGCGGTGGGACACGTCACATTTTCTTGTTGGAAGATCTCATCTGCCCCAACGAACACAATCAGAATGTATGGGTGTATTTGATCTGTAAGGGTGAATTTATTCCCAAATTAGTTAACCCCTTAAGGACCCGGCGTTTTTTTTTGGTGACACGTTCGTTTTTCCCTCCTCGCCTTCTGAAAGCCATAACTTTTTTATTTTTCCACCTACATAGACACCTGAGGGCTTTTATTTGCGGGACAAGATGTACTTTCTAATGGTGTTATTCACTATACTATAGAATATACTGGGAAACCGCAAAAAAATTCCAAGTGGGACAAATTGTGAAAAAACGTATTTTCGCCATGTTATCTGGGTGTTTTGCTTTTACGGCGTTCAATCTTCGGTAAATAAAGTGTTATCTGTATTCTACAGGTTGCTATGCATCCGCAATACCAAACATGTAGGGTTTCCGTTATGTTTTTGGTACCATAAAAAAAATTCCAAACACTTTCTAATTTTTGAAATTTGCGCCACGGCGCCATTTTGTGCGACTAATAACTTTTTTTGTACTAACACCTCCGGACGTCAGGGAGGGGGAATTTTTGTGGGCTGAGGTGCACTTTTTAATCGCTAGCAGTTTGGAAATGCATGCGACTTTTTTTGATCATTTTTATTCCATTTTTTGCGTGACGCAAAATGACCAAAAAATGCAATTTTTGGCGTTTCGATTTTTTTTCTTCTACGGTTTCAGCATACGGGATAAATATGTTATATTTTTTATAGATCGGACTTTTTCGACGCAGGCGATACCAAAATATGTGTAACTTTTTTATTATTTAATGATTTTTATTTGTAAAATGGGTAAAGGGGTTGAATTGAACTTTTAATACTTTTTTTTGTACTTTAAAACTTTTTTTATTTTTTTTTACTGTAACATTTAGTCCCCTATGTGCTTGACAACTAGGGGGCGCGATTGTTAATACAGCCTAATGCATTGCATAGGCAATGCATTAGGGTGTACAAAGATGGCGGTTTCCCCACTTCCTGTCTACGGCCGGCACCGATCGCCGTTCACTCAGACGCCGCGGCCATCTTTGCCGCGGTGCCTGATGGGTAAAACAGCGCCAGTGGGCGGAGCCACCCGCCGGCGCTGTTACTGCCGGGTGTTAGCGCCGATTAGCCGCTAACACCCGCCGGCTGTGCGGGGGGTCGCGGAGCGATCCCCCTGCAAAGCCCCTTAGCGGCCCTGGGACGTACTCATCTCCAGAGTATTTCAACAGCAGTTGATCATAAATATATTAATCAGACGAAAATGAACATTTTCGGTCAGTATGGCCTTCATCAGAAATGTCTGTAAGGAAGGAGTATGGAGGCGTCTGATGAAGGCCGCATAACTCTGGTGTGCTGTGGATTTTTCGGTTATCCTGTGTGGAGTGTGATGACTAGCTTTAAGAAGTACACGATTGAGTGATACTCTGTCGGGAGTTGTTTATACTCTATAGGTCTATCGTTGTAATGTGAATTGCTGTGAAAGGTTTTGCTACCATGTCTCAATAATATTTAAACGTTGTATCATTATCATTGGACATGTTTCAGGGAAAGGTAAGGGTGGAGACTTATGTAGGGTAAACCTGGACACCAACGGCCACATGTATGAACCTGTTTAGGTCTTAAACTCACTTTTTTGCCCATAGGTTACTATGGACAAAAAAGTGAGTTTTAGACCTAAACAGATTCATACATGTGACCCCAAGTTCCAAAATAGCAATAAAACCTCTACAGGAATAGAAGCTGAGGTGACAATCACTCATGGAAGCCTCAGTGATTCCTACTTTGCATATAATTACTGGTGTAATTGTATAATTGCTCTTCATCATAAGAACACATCATTTTTGTAATTTAGATTTGTCGCCCGGTAAATACATGTAACATATAATTTAATTTCCACCAAAGGTTGCCGCTCATTGTTCCATTATACTGCAATTGCAAACACTGCAGCATAAGCTGAATGTGTCTGCTTCTATTGACCCTTTGCGGTGTGTAATGCGGACCTGCCTTCCGCGGAGTTAATTATAGCATATAATATACCATTCTTTGGAACGAAAAATAAATACAACTCCGTTACTGACCTTCTTTTAAGTGAAGGAGTCCTTCAGTTAACTGATCCAGATTGCTCATTGTCCTTTAACGCATCTTTTCCAGTCATCGTGAGTAAATAGCAGAATGGCTGAGTGTATAAGTCAACATGGTATATCACAGTTTGTCAAGGAGCACCCTCATACACTTTGAGAAGTGAGGCCCCTCCTTATCCACACCATGACCTATTCATCCCCTCAACACTCTCCTCTTAACTTAACCAAAGACAAATACCTTCTTTTGATGGGTTGGATGGCTACGGCTTTATTATTCTGATCCCGAGGTAAAACGTCCCATCCGGGGATTCAGAGCATGAGACACCCACGGGGCATTGACTAGATGATAGTAAACAACACCAGCATTGACTTATGGATTCACAACCATTAGAATGGAAACAAAACCAAAGGGGAGGGATGGTGGAAAACAGTGAGTTTCAAAGGCAAAAGGGTGACGGCCAGTCCTTTAAAAAGGGTTTTCTCACCAGTTTCAAAGAGCCACCGCCAGATTTAGACTCAGGCTGTGGGTGGGTCTGTAGCAGTAATTAACAAATCAGCTCTGCTATTCCTAGTTGAGCCTGTTACACTAATACAACTGCAGGAGATTTATAAATTGTAGTAAACAAGAAGACTACAGAGATCTAAGGAGTGAAAGGTTGTCATTGACTTAAGTGAACAAAGTCCATTGCAAGAGATAAAACTCTGCTGGGAGTGACTCATCTTAGTTGAACTGACTGACTGCTGGCAGTTTGTAGTAATCAGGGATAGGAGAAAGCAGGAAGAGCTAGGAAGAGGTGGTCGGTAATCAGAGAATCTTGAGTACTCTAAGAGTAGATAAAATCTTTATCTCCTGAATAAGGAAAAATCAACAAAGCAATATATTTGTTAAAAGTCTTCATTTACCTGTACCTTCATGTTAAAAGCTCATCATTGTAATGAGAAAATCTCTCAACTTAACCATCTGATCCCTACCATGTGCAGGTTTCCTATGCTTGTGCAGTTATAATCTTCAGGTTCGTGCCATTGCAGCCAGTCGCCGGCACACTCTTTATGCACTGGACATCTCTACTTGCCCTCTTATAGTGCTCAGGTTTCCCTATACTTCTTTTTTGCCCTACTCCACTCCTTTTTGCTCCTACATTGTGCCTCATACTTTTCTACATGTTGTCTTTCTATACAGCCTCATTGTGGTATCACCTATTCCGCCATCCCTTACATTTTCAGGTATTCTCTGGCCAACTCCGTCCTGCTCCTGACTTTTTCATGGCTCTTACCATGTATATTTTCCCTTACAGTGCTGGTTCCCTTTATTACCTGACTTACTGCCATACAGGGCCGTCTCTTCCATTGGGCCAGGAAGGCCACTGCCCGGGGGCCCCACGATCTCAGGGGGCCCTCCCGGGCAGCCGCCTACCCTGCCCAGTGGAGCGACAGCCAGGCTCTGCCCATAGGCAGCCGGGATTCGGGCCACAGAGCCGCCTCGTAGCGTCGCCGGGGGAGGCTGGGGTTTCCCCCTGGCGGGCCCTGAGTACCGGCGCCGGTCTGTGGCGCAGGTCCCCTCATCACACGGCTGCACGGCCGGGTCACAGACCCAGCCATGCAGCCATCACGGCCGCCGCTTGCACCGCGCTGTGCAGGCAGCGGCAGAGGCTGAACATCTGGGATCTTCTGCTCCCGTCTGTTCAGCTCCCAGGAGGCCGCGGGGCAGGCGCGCGATGTGATGACGTCATCGCGCGCCTGCTCCGTGGCCCCACACTTTGCTGTGAGCAGCCACCGGCTCCAGACGGAAAGAGGAAGGAAATCAGTTAAGTAAGATTTTTATTTATTTATTTTTAAACTACTGGCCCTGCCTGCCCATATACTGCCCTGCCAGTGCCACCTATATACTGCCCTGCCAGTGTCACCTATATACTGCCCTGCCAGTGCCCATATACTGCCCTGCCAGTGCCACCTATATACTGCCCTGCCAGTGCCCATATACTGCCCTGCCAGTGCCACCTATATACTGCCCTGCCAGTGCCACCTATATACTGCCCTGCCAGTGCCCATATACTGCCCTGCCAGTGCCACCTATATGCTGCCCTGCCAGTGCCTATATACTGCCCTGCCTACCACCTATATACTGCCCTGCCTGCTACATATATACTGCCCTGCCTGCCACCTATATACTGCCCTGCCTGCCCTAATTACTGGCCCTGCCTGGCTATATACTGGCCCTGCCTGCCCTAATTACTGGCCCTGCCTGCCCTAATTACTGGCCCTATCTATATGGGGATAATACAGGAGGGGCCTACAATCTATGGCGGAGATATTACAGGGGGCCTACAATCTACAGGGGGGCTATAAACCTACCTACAGGGGGAAGCATATCTACCTACAGTGGGCCTGTAAACCTACCTACTTAATGGTGGGCAGCATTACTACCTACTTACTAGATGTGAGGCGCCCATAACTGAGGTGAGAATCGGTAGCAATGTGCTGATAAAGTGAGAATTCTAAGATGTTTGTGCGTTACATTCTGCAGGGATGAGTTTTGGCCGGGACAAGTCATCATGGCGGTCTGGACGCAAGGAGAGGAAAAGGGAAAAAGAACGATTCAGAGAACAACTGATCAGATAGGGCCCTCCGGTTGAGTCCCGGTTCAGGGG